>JAWZTD010055377.1:0-10248 GCA_035221335.1 Echites panduratus | reverse complement strand
GGGGGTTTTTTATACAAAAAAAAAATTGGACCGTTGCAAAAAAAAAAAAAAAAAAAAGGTTTGACCGGTCAAACGACCGTTGGAAGAGGAAACGGTCACATGACCGTTGAAAACTGGCTGGCGGGCGGCGGGCGGGCCAGGTCCAAAACGGGAAAGGTTCCGGGCCGTGAACAGTGACGGTACGGGCTGGGCTTAGGAAAAATTGAACCGCACTATTTTTAGGAGGTTCGACGGGCCGGGTTGCGACGGGTTGACCTGCCCCGTTTGGCATTGCTACCAACGCTATAGGGCTTACATCACTTTAAGCTGTATCACCCTCCCCTCGTCATTATAACACTTGAAGCTGCTCCTCTTGAGTCTCGAACCCCCACCCTGTGGCTGGTATTACATCACTTGAAGCTGTTCCTCTTGAGTTTCGAACCCCCACCCTGTCGTTGAGAGTGAGACTTATCATTGCTGCTTCCACCATCTTGCATGTATCCTTCGGGGTTACAGAGTCATCGAAAAAATACTTTTCTTCTCTCATTTATGATGACTCAAACTCAAGACCTTTCTGAGACTTAAATGTGGGGGATCTGCATGTTCTAAATTATGGATAAGGAAAGTGGGTGGACCTTCAATCAAACTTTTTATAAATGCACAAACTTTCTAAATATATAAAGATTCGGTTACTTTAATGATAATTTCACTACATCTTTGTATTATATCGTCAGATAATAAATTTTAAAAAATGTAAAATGATTGCCTCATTTTATTTTAATTTACAAAAGGCCTTAAATTGAATTCCTTCATTTCCTCATTAATTTGAATTTTCTCTTTTTAACTTTTTTTTTCATAGAATTATAAATAATACTCCATCTGAATTAAATATTTTATTTTATTTTGATCAGACATTATAGAGTGCCTTTTAAGTTTCAAAACAATTTAATTTGTCCTCTTCATAAATGTTATTATAGATAACAGAATTCAAATTATTTAGAGCTTCAGTTAACAGTCAACTGTTTTTTTTTTAATTCTTCCATAAAAATTATTTTTTTAAGAAACATTTTATAAATTAAACGCTAAAAATAAATTAAACCTTAGGGGTACTTGATCAATTTTTATTATTTTTTATAAAAAAAGATAGTTGACCTTTAATTTTGATTGTTAGAGACTTAAATGAGTTCAAAATAATTTGAGTTTTGTTGTCCATAATAGCATCTTCGATAATATATATACAAGTGACTGTAAAAAAATTACATATTTATATATGCAAGTGAATGTAAATATTTATATATTGGAGGTGGTATTTATTAAAAATAAATTTATTTTTTAGAAATAGGACATTTAATTGCAAACGAACGAAAATAGAAAATAATACATTCAGTTCTGAACAAACTAAAATAGAAGTATTGACATTTAATTTTAAACGGAGGAAGTGATACTAATTATTAAATGGTGGAACTTACTACTCTATCTGTCTCAAAATATAAGTCGTTTTATCCTTCTTTGTTTGTCCCACAATATAAACTATTTTATAATTATCAATGCACACTTATTATGTTTTTCTCACTCTTACCCTCTATTTAATATCCTTTTCCATTTATTGTAAAGAAATAATTGAAGTTATAAATAAGAAAGATAAAGGGTATTATATATATATATATATAACATATATTTATTGTTTCTTAAACTATGTGAAATGACTGTGAATGGTACATAATTCTTTGGCTTGGGCTAGGATGATAGAAGATGTAAGTTAGGAATCCATCTTCAAATGGGCCAATTGGAAGATGGACCCAAAATATTTGGACCTGATAAATATTCAAACCCTTTTTGGAACCTAATAAAATAGATCGTGTTGGGTAACTTTCAGAATGGCCTCGCGGGATAAGAGAGATCCCTTATCAGTCCATAAGATAGAAGGAAGATTGCAAGTTTACCTGAAAAGAATAACGGAATGCTAACAATCGAAGACCTTTGTATAAAGTGACCATATCACTTTATTTATAAAGACACGTGTCTCATCCCATTCTTCCGTACACATTAAATGTGGATACATATAAAGGACTATTTGCTGGCCAACAAAATCAGAATGGTCATCATACCCACTTGAAACAATCAGGTATCTACTTTGTCAATATAGAGGGGTTAGAGTTCTCTTATAGGGACCTTTGAAGGACTCTCAACTTTAATAGGGGGCTCAATGAGGAAATACTCCACTTTGAAAGCTCTTATAAAAAGCTGGAAAAAGAACTATTCATGGCAAATGAGAAAAACCAGGTGATGATAGAATGTGCTCAACTTAGCCAAATAATGGCCATGATAGGCCACATCGAATTCTGTTAGTCCCAATACCATCACTATCGGTGCACCCATTGAGAGATAATCTCTAGAGAAGAGAAACCCACCTCAAAAATAGTGAGAATCGCTATTTGTTAAATCAAAAATTGGACGGACCTGCCCAAAGCAAGCAGGATCCATGAATCCCCCCAAATCAGGATGTCTGCATAAGGAAAGGAGACTAATAGAAATCTCACGTCCCATGGCTTACAAGATCACGAACCCCAGAAGAAAGAAGGTAGCGAAGCAAATCAAGATTTCCTAAAATTGACCCATCACTATAACTTTTTTTGTAAATGGATAAGGGATGCACCATGATTTCAAGCTTCCCACTCTACAATTATACATTGGAAAAGGAATGGCCTAGGACCACCTTTGTAGGTATGATCATGCAATGGGGGTCATAACCAACAACGAGGCTGTAACATGTAAAGCCATTGCCAGTACCTTGGGGGACAAGGCTACCACCTGGTTCACCAATTTAAAGCTTAAATTAATAAATTGTTGGTTGTCAATGGGGATGGAATTCTTGGCCAAATTTGGAATTGTAGGTGCATTCGCTAAAAACCACGGGGACTTTTTCAATGTCAAACAACACTAGTGGAAATCCTAGAGGTTTATATCGAAAAATTCAAGAAAATATATGACGACATTGACAGGTTAAGCATGGAAGTAGCCCTGCACTTTTTCACCCATGTGATGACGTCAACTTACCTCAAGTTGGAGTTCCACATAAGGCCACCCAAGATAATAGCAAAAATGTTCGAGGTTGGGCAAGGAAGCTTGCAGCTTCTCAGCAATTAGGATATCATCATCATGTTGACAAAAAGCTCACCTCTCCAAGAAGAAATAACAAAGAAGGGAAAATAAAATAAGAAATACTGAAACCTTCACTAACTTGAATATCCCTAGAGCACAGTTGATCTCAGTGTTAAAGGAGAGGTTCAGGGTAGTTGATCCCAAGCAACTTAATCTTGAGAATAGAGACAAGACGGACCTAAGAATTTACTACTCTTTCCACATATATTAGGGCCATACAACCAAGCATTGCCTACAACTGAAAAGGTCCATTGCAAGGTTATTTAAGACTGGACATCTCAATGAATACAAAGTAGACGCCCTGAGACCAAATGAGTGAGCTAGCCACCAAAAAGAGAAGCAAGTGATCAACATGATCACATAGTAAACCCCATCAAACACTTAGGTCCAAAGACAAGTCCATTATCTAAATCAAATCTATTCTATATCCGAAATAATGGAGATTGAAGAAATAATTTCCTTTAGAAAAAAAGAGCTTATGCCCACCTTGACAGTAAGATCCCACCCCGTAAGCACAGATGCATCATTTGAAATGGAGGGGGGCAAATTCTTGGAGAATTAAATGGATCCTTGTGGATACATTAGCAAGTAGAGATATCCTTTACTACAATTGCTTCAAGGAGATGGGAATCTCGAATGCCCATCTCACCCTATGCAAAGAGATCTTGGCGGGACTTAACTAACGAGTCCAAGTCAAAGAGAGCATAAGGATCAAAGTCAGACTGGGGCTATTAATAATAGCAGAGTCGAGATGGTAAATTTCTTAGTTCTTAATTTAAATTCATCTTACAATGACATTTTTGGTGTCACCTCGCAGGCTTTATTCGAGATGGTATCATCCCACATCCTCAAGATATAAAGAAATCCGAAGGATGTGCTATGATATTTAATAGATAGTAAAAAGATGAAGCAAGATAGTGAACCATCTAGTGGTAAGGAGCCGATGGCGATATGAGCTATTGAAAATGGGGATTGATGATTTTGAGGAAGTGGAGATTAATCCACACTACCTTGAATAAAAAAATGACGGTTGGATCTTCACTGCCTACGAAGGAAAAAAGGCATTGATAGAACTCCTCAAAGAATATAAAAACACATTTTCTTGGGAGGTTAGTCAAATACCCAGGATAGATGAGAAAGTGATGGCCAACCACCTCAATATTAGCCCAACTTTCAAGCTTATCCAAAAAAAAAGGACAGAAATTAGGGCAAGTGAAAGAGGTAGTAATGAAGGAGGAGATAGCCAATCTCCTTCGAGCCGGATTCATCCACGGGGTGAAATATCCCACATGGATAGCCAATGTAGTAATGGTTAAGAATGCCAATGGAAAATGGAGAATGTGTATGGATTTCACCGACCTCAATAACACCTGTCCAAAAGATTGTTACCCACTACCAAAGATTGATTCCTTGGTAGATTCTACTGCTGAGTACATGATGTTCAGCTTCCTTGATGCCTTCTCCTGGTACCACAAAATAAATCTCAATTTGGAGGATCAAATCCATACATTATTTCGAGCTGGGGAAAGCATTTACTATTATAATGTCATGCCATTTGGATTAAAGAATGCAGGAGCCACCTACCAAAGGATGGTGAACTATTTACTCAAATCCTAAATTGGAAGGAATAAGGAAGCATACATCGATGACATAGTCATCAAGATCAAGGAAAGTGGGAATCACCTAGTGGACTTACGAGAAATGTTGGATTACTTAAATAAATTCAACATGAAACTTAACCTAGCCAAATGCACTTTCGATGTGGAAGCTTGGAAATTCCTGGGTTTCATGGTCATGCAACGAAGAAACGAAGCCAATTTCGAGATAATCTCAGCTTATCATCAACATGGGGGAACCAAGGTGTGTAAAAGATGTCCACAAATTAATAAGATGCATTGTGGCCTTGGCAAGATTCATGTCTCGCTCAGTAGAAAAGTGCCTCATTTTCATCACAGCCCTCAATGGAGCTTGTAAGCATTTTGCTTGGACGAAAGAATGCTTGCAAGCTTTCCGAAACTTAAAGAACTATACGACACGACTTCTGCTCCTTACTAGCCCTAGGCTAGGTGAAATCTTGTATTTATAGTTCGTGGTTTTCGACTTAGTGGTAGCCACATCCTTGTTTAGGGAAGATAATGACAAACAATTTCCAATATATTAGGTAAGTAAAGTCCTCCATGAGCTCAAAATCTGATATTCTAATACATAAAAGTTAGCTTATGTTTTGGTCATCGTTGTTAAGAAACTTAGAGTCCATTTCAATTCTCACACCATTAATATCTACACGAATGCACCTCTTAAACAAATTTTCCTTAAACCAGACATATCTGGAAGAATACTAAAATGGTCCATAAAGCTAATTGCTTATGATATCAAGTTTGTCCCAAGAAAGGCAACAAAAAGGCAGGTTCTGGCCGATTTCATTATAGAGACTTCCCTATCTGATCAAGAAGAATTAACTCCCCCAGATCACAAGAAACCTTCTAAAGAGCCCAAAGTGACACTAAGAAATCTATGGATATTATTGGTAGACGGCACCACCAACCAAGATGGCAAGGGTGCTGGAATTATTCTGAGCTCACCAAATGGGAAAATCAAACTAGAAAAGGGGTGAAATTTCTTTTTGAAGGTACTAATAACAATATAGAATATGAGGCTCTACCAGCAACAATGAGCTTGGCCGCCTTACTTGCAATTAGGAAAATTAAAGAAGAGACTGACTCACAAATCGTCTTGAATCATGCCAATGGAGAATTCCAAGCTAACGACGAAAAATTTGGAGAAGTACCAAGACACATTGTGACATGATGCTTAAAGTTCGAGTATTTCAAACTTTCCAAGGTGTCTAGAAATAATAATCAGTGGGAAGACTACATCTCGAAACTTGCAACTACATCTCCCAAAAGAGTGATTGAAGGAGTAGAGATTGAAGAGAGAATTTCATCCATATCTTGCAGCCTGAAATCACTAACCTATCAGAGCAGATTCAAGCAATCGAAGAATTGAATTGGGTGCAAGAAACAGAGAGTTTTCTCAAAAAAGGAAGTTTTCCAGAGAAGCAAGAAGAGGCTTTTGCACTCAAAAGGCAAGAAACAAGATACATAATTGTGGACGATACTATATATCGAAGCTCTTTCTCAAAGCCTTTATCAAAATGTGTACCACCACAAATGGTGACCCCATTCCTTGAAGAAGTGCATAAGGGAGTTTGAGGACGACACCTGGGGCTAGATCATAGGGTACTATTGACCATCACTGAGACGAGATGCAAAAGAATATACCTATCAATGCCTAAAAAGTTAGGAATATTGTAGAATCCCAAAATTACCCTTAATCAATCAGACCCCAGCAATCTGATGCAATTCATGCAAGGAAACCTTCTTCATCAACATAAACACATTAATTGAAAAACTTACCCAAGACTTCATCAAAGATTATGGTTAGTTCATTAACCTATGTTGTCATGCAACATAAACCAATGACTTGTGTTTGGTAGACAATTCACACCCTAAACCAAGTGTAGAAAAGCCCTTAAGAAGTTCTACAAGAACCCTAGAAGAGTTCTAAGCAAAAACTCACAAGAAAGACCATGTTTGATCCTCCAATTCGGCATTCTCAAAGTGAAATTCTATTTTTGATTAAAATGTTGATTAGGGTAAATACATTATAATGTTCTATTTATAAGCATAAGCTACTCAAACCTAATAGTAAGTAAAATAAATAAAAACCTATACTTAAAATTAAATGGTCAAATAAACACATAAACATTATGACCAAAATTTCTGAAATTTAGTCATGTGTTACATGCTGGTCACGGTCCATTTCAAGTCCTCCAAGTTGATTTATAAGCTCCGTAGTCTCTCTTAAAGGTCATTAAAATCTTGAGCTTTAATCACATTAAAATGCTTGCTTGAAACCATTTTGGAGTGCTCTTCTTTGAAGAATGGCCTCAAAATCAATTAGTTCTTCTCTTCCTTGAATAAAGGACATCAATGCTTGTCTTAACTTTGAAGCTCTTGATCTTGTGATAGGTCCACTTGATATTTTTGAATGGGTCACCATCACAATCCCTTCATGGCCATTTGATATGTGAGAAATGGACCTGATGAGACAATTTTCGAAGCAAGCAGACTAAAAAGATACTTGGTTGTTATAGTGGATTATTTTTCCAAATGGATGCAAACCAAGGCCCTACTCTATCCAACAGAAAAAAACATGCTCTACTTTTTCCATGATCATGTACTATGCAGATATAGAGTCCCGAGAGCAGTCGTGACACATCACGGGACTCAATTTTCCTCCAAGTTTATAGTGGAATGTGAAAGATTGAAAATCAAGCAAGGGAAATCCTCAGTGGCACATCTACAAGGAAATGGCCAGGCCAAAGCCACAAATAAACTAATTATCACAGCCTTGAAGAAAATTCTGGAAGGAATAGAAGAAAAATAGGCTGATGAATTACATCTCGTGGTCTAGTCCGATCATACATCAATTAGGGGGTCAACTAGAAAAGCTCTTTCTCATTAGTTTATGGATTCGAGGCAGTGGCACCATAGTAAGTGGCCCTTTTGACATATTGGATTGCCAAATTTGACGAGCAAGATGATACTCAAAGAAGACTGAAAGATCTAAACTTGCTTGAAGAAAGGAGAATAAATGCAAGAGCACAAATGGAGCAGTACAAAAAAAAAAAAAAAAATACCAAGACCAAAAGGTGAATCCCAAAAAACACTTCAGGTTGGTAAGAAAGATCAAAGCTACAAACAAAAACATAGATAGAGGAAAACTCGTGCTAAACTGGGAAGGACCATATAGACTTGTAGAAGAGAGACATGAAGGAACACTCCTCTTAGTCAAACCAGATGAAACGAGGTTACCCAATCCCTAATACTCAAAGCACTTAAAAAATATTTTGTGTAAACAATCTTGCATTTCAGAGAAGGCTAAATTTATGTGAATGAATTTTTTCGTTCATGGTTAAGTCTTTTTATGAATTAGGATTTTCTATTACTCTATCTAAGTTATGCTTATATACTAATTAAACTGGAGTTATTTGCAAAATGCATGAGCAAAGGCTAGCCCTTGGAATCTTGGGCAACGATAATTCGTTTTGGATCAACAAAAAACTTGAAGTTAAACTTGAAAAAAAATTCTTGCATAGATATAAACAAAAATAAAGAGAATAATCCTCGTTGAATCGAAAACATAAAAATGGAAATATAAGGATTCCTAACTAAGCCCCAAGGTGGGACTCATCAACCACATAAAACATCCCATCTTCATTAGAGAGAAGGTGGAGTTATTGCCGATAGAATTTGGAGTAGTCGAAAGAGGAAGCTTGTAGCTGGCTCTGACCTTGCAGGCACTGTAGCTTCTAGAATCTAGCTGGATTGGTCCACTCCACTACTCCTCTGTGACCAAAGACTGTGGAGTTCAAAGAAGTTAGGGACCATTAGGTGAGGTGGGGCCCTAGACAGGCCTACCATCCTCTGCATCAAACTAGACAGACTTTTTGAGTTCATCTTCTGAGAATGGCATAAAGCCATGACTATCCCTCTTGTTAGGCTCGAAAGCATAGCCATTATAGACAATTAAGAGGAGCTCGAGAGGCACTTTATCAATTAGCATTTGAGTTATGAAATTTATGCCTTGTCTGTAATACTCGAATACTCCGCTCTAGCCTATTCAGCCACCTCTTGTTGGTAGTCGTGGGACTTATAGCAGGCCCATAGTTCCTCTAGCTACAGAGCCTCCATCAACTGTTTGATGGTTTTCCTTTTTTCAACATCATCCTTGAAAGATAGCTCGAGCTAGCCATAGAGTTATTATACTCTTTTTAAGCATCATAGACCTCTTTTTCATTAGCCTAAAAGATGACCTGGAAGGTTGAAACTTGGTTTGAAAGCTTGCGGCATCTCTTGACTACAAAAGAACTCCTTGACTGTATTATAAAGCTTTGATCGAAGTTTGAAGAGAAAGTGAAGAACTAAAGAGAAATTTGAGATCCAGGATTGAGGCTGGGAGAAACCGCCATGCTATTCTAAGGAAACTTAATCTCAAATTCTGTAAGTAAAGAAAGAGAGAAGAAGAAAATGGTATTTATAGGAGATAAAGACACCTCGAACAACTCCAAAGTCATCGCAATAAATGTGATAGGATATGACTATTCATTGATGGGACGTTTGAAAAGATAATTTAGAGCTCGATAGGGATGCGAGTAGGGAACCCTTCTTCATAAAACATAAACACATTAATTGAAAAACTTACCTAAGACTTTATCAAAGATTGTAGTTAGTTCATTAACCTATGTTGTCATGTAACATCAACCAATGACTTGTGTTTGGTAGAAAATTCACACCCTAACCAAAGTGTAGAAAAGCCCTTAAGAAGTTCTACAAGAACGTTGAAGAGTTCTAGCAAAAACTCACAAGAAAGATCATGTCTGATCGTAATTTCAGCCACCAAGGGAAATTTTCTGTTTTTGATAAAAAGATGATTAGGGTAAGATACATTACAATGTTCTATTTATACCCATAAGCTACTCAAACCTAATGAGAAGCAAAATACATAAAAGCCCTTACTTAAAATTAAATTGTCAAATAAACACCTAAGACATAGTGACCAAAATTTCTAAAATTTGGTCATGTAACACATGGCTGGTCACATTCCATTATTTGGTCCTCCAAGCTGATTTTCAGGCTTTCTTTTCATTGTATTTTGAAGCTCCTTAGTCTCTCTTAACTTCATTAAAATCTTGAGTTTTGTTGACATTGAAAGGCCTTCTTGAAACCACTTTATCTTGGAGTGATCTTCTTTGAAAAATGGTATCAAAATCAATTAATTCCTCTCTTGAATAAAAATCATCAATGCTTGTCTTAGCTTTGAAGCTCTTGATCTTGTAATAGGTCCACTTGGTATTTTTGGGTATGGATCACCAACATTCTCCCCTCCTCAAAGATTTGTCCTCAAAATCATCAGGTCTTGAAATATAAACTTTATCTTTGTATCCTTGGTCTCTATCATTCCCCCCTTATTTGAAAAGATTCGTCCTCGAATCTTCAAGTCCTACATGAATAGAATAATGATTACTAACATTGATTAAAAACA
>JAWZTD010055336.1:0-10254 GCA_035221335.1 Echites panduratus | reverse complement strand
AATTGGTGTCTGATCTGTATTTTGTGGATATAAGAGATAGCAGTCAAATTTTTCATTTGGTTCACCAAGAAGTCCACATTGTGGATCATTAGCTTCATATCTTTCCTTGAGGTTTTGTTGTGAAGACTTACCTTTTGGTTTGGATTTTTTGAGAAAATATGGACAAGGACAAACATCAAACTAGTTGTTTAGCTGGTGTAAACAACGTCGTTGTACGGATTTCAATCTTGCTTTAATTGTGTTTATTTTATATTTATTTCAGGTTCACTGTCTATTTGGTATCATAGCCAAGTTCGTAATCTCTTTTAGAAAAACTTTGCTTAAAGGTTTTCTGGAAAAACAGCTTTCATAAAACAAATTAGTAAGAGTTTTTTGTACAAATATTACTATGCGCTTATCCTTGTGATTGTCTTTAATAGGATCCTTCATTATCGTAGAATCAGAAAACTCTGTTAATAAAACTTGCTAAAAACGTTTTTTGAATTAAGATCAAAACTAACTTTCTAAGAGGACAGTTAGTTAAAGCCGATAAGTGAAAAGGCATGTTTTTGACTGTTATAATTGAGGTTACTAGAGATCTTAGGATGGCATCCTCAAGCAACTCTGTTGTTGCTTTTCCAGATTTACCCTAAAGCCACGTTTCTAAACTTCCAAGAGTCTATAAGGTTGAATACTCTAGTGATGATGACAAATATCCTGTGCCAAAGTTTCCTATAGTAAAATCCATATTTTATCTACCAAAAATCAAAATGCTTCAAAATAAAACAAGTCTTGGACAAACTCCCAAACCCCGAACAAAAGATTTTGTCACAAAAGATTTTGTCCAATCCTCCTATTTCTCAACACAGTCTTGTTGCAACCATAGAGGAACAATATGTAACTCTCCAAATCCCGGGTAGAATTTCCAGCAAAATGAAAAAATAAGGATTTACACACATTCACTTAGGGATATGAAACTTCCTCTCACCCTGCACACCAGAAAATGACTATCAATGGTTTCTTGAATATCTTGCTAGATTCTAGATTCAAAAAATATGAGTATGATGTCATTGCTATCGTACAATAAACTCTGAATTCTGGCTCTATCTTTGTTACTCTATTTCCCAAATTTACCATGTGCCTAGATGACCCATCTCTTTATATTACTTTCAAAGTTCAAATACAAATATCAAGTCCAGAAATAGAGAACACTTGTTTGGCTAAACTCCATCACGAACGAGCCTATTGAGTACAACTCGCATGATCTCCCACTTCCATCACATTTACAAAACGACGAGTTCGTTTTCTTGATAGTAAATGCTCCAAGGCCTCCACATTGTACCTTTATCCTAAAATAGATACCCAGAGACCAACTTCAAACTTTACTTCTTTCATTCTAGATCACTAATTATGAAAGACAAGCAAGTCCAGTTCCACAAAAACCCATGCAATCTACATATCCTACACTCAAAACATAAGCAGATTGATTTGTAAAAATTAGTTTCTCATACAAAAAAGAGGTATCCACAATTTTTCCAACGGAATCATCTCTTATAGAGAACAAAGAAAACTCTTTCAAAGTTCCTGTCAAATTCTTCAACTCTGATGGCAAACCAATTTATGAAAAGCAAACACCAAAGGGCTATAAATGGTTTGATGTATGCTATTGTCCAGACTGCTACCAAAAACCAAAACAACAGTCCGAGAAAAGCTCTCAACAAATTTTGAAAGAAAGATATAAGGCAGGAGATTTCCAAGTATGACTTCTAGGAGAACCCAGTGGAAAGTTTGACTATTATGTATTGTATCCACAGAAGCCAATTTCTCTGTTCCCATCATCTCCACAAGATTGGAAACTAGATAATAACTGTGGCCAGATACTAAACCTCCTAAACCACTGATATAGTCATCTTTTATGATAGAATAAAAATATGACACTGATTTTCATCCTCTTGAGTCTTTTGAACAGACTAAGTCTCAGCATATTTGAAAAATTCAAAATCCAACAACGCTTGATCATCGAGGCCAGACATGACAGGTGTCAGCAGCAGAAACAACAATCAATTGGACAAATAAGAACGCAATTGCACAAAATAAAGCTTCAGATAAGATCCTAAAATCTTAGCAACATATGCAACAGCAACTATCCACTCATTCAACGAGGATAGTAGAATTGGAAAAAATCATCTCTAGTGTAAAAAACTATGTTATCTTATCAAGTACACAACTAAATGGTTTCCCAAAATGGCACAAATAAACAATGAAAAGCAGTTCCTACAACATCAGTTGAAGAATCTTGAGCAACAATACAATCAACTGAACAGATCATCTCCGGGAGAACAATTCACATCTTATTTTCCCAGAATAGCAACAACACCTCCACTATTAACCTAACCAACAACAACTTATTCACCAACATTTGCTTTATGGAAAGACTTACCACAACACTAGAAGCACTTAAAATAATCAAAACCTAGTATCCACCCCATCTCCTCCAAAAACCATAGCTTTTACTTGCTTCTCTATCTCTCCTCCGAGCCAACCAAAAAAACAAACTCAAAAATCCACAAAAATGTAAGACCCAACCATTGTAGCATCTTCCAATCAACCATAAATACTAACTTTTGACCATCCAAATCAAATTTAATCCTTTCTAAAAAATATTACATCCCATGATTAAAAAACTCCAATATTCTTAACCATTGATGACTTTGATCCGTTTGAAGCAATTAAACAACTCATGATGCATAAGCCAAAAGTTGCATAAGCAAAAGACATCATAGATGACAACCCAAAGACTTCAACTAGAAATTCACAAAATATGAAATATTTAGAACACAATCATTTGTATGACATAACTCCCTCAAAATGGCTAGAAATATTCCAATCTTTGTATTCAAGGCTAACGATTGACATGCAGCAACATGAATGCAATGAAGGCTTGAAAAGATCCGTTGCAAGGTTTGACAGAAGTCTCAGAGATTTTTGGAACTCTCTTGTAGAATACATACAGATCCAGTTTTTATAAATTAAAAAATCCAAAAGAAATCTTGCTCATACTCAGAATACATTTCATTGGAGAACTAAACCATGACATAATCACTGCTTAGATAGAATTTCTCAAGATGAAATGTTGTTTTATTACACAAAAGGAATTTGAAAAACATTTCTCCAAGATGTGCAAAAGGTTTTACATCATCAACCAAATAGATGATATTAGCCTGAAACAAGCTTATCTAAACTCCGTCCATGAAGAACTATCTGATGAAACAATGAGGCAAATCAAATAGTCTAACATAAAATAGGAACAAATCACAATTGGACAGATAATGCAACAAGCATTAGACAAATTGTACAACCAAACAGCAATTTGGATAAAGTATCAAAAGAAAGCATCCACAATGATTTCTACTTGTTGGGATAAACATCTAAAAATCAAATGTAAAGAGAAATCATGCGATTGTGATTTCAACCGAAGAAGTCACAAGTCCAGAAATTTCAAAACACCATCACATCTTAAAAGATCCAGATACCCAAGAAGAAAGAAATGGAAATTCATGAAGAAAAATTATTCTGCCAATACAACTTAAAAAATTAAGAGGTGTTTTACATGTGGGAGAAAAGGGCATTACTCTAGAAACTGCCATAAGAAAAAAACAAAAACAATTGGTATCAGAGCCATCATGTGAACCAACAGGTCACAAGTTGGAATCCCAGTGCAAGCAAGTTCCCTCACGTGTAGTGGAGCGTGGTCGACGAATATATGATCTGTGCTCTCTACCCTGATAAGATCTTTTTAATGACCAAATATCTTAAGTTCATAAGTATATTTGGACTTTGTTGAAATTTAGTAGGATCTTATACAAAATGCTTACATATAGCATACATTAATGATGTATTGCAGTTCATGTATGAATGAATTAACTAGTTTGAGATATAGATTCACCAATATGAGTGACTATAATTTTTGCAGCAGTTCTTAAGATTTTTCTATTTTGTTCTATTAACAAATTTTCCCACCATCCTACCATCATTTAAGAGTTCCAATAAATCCTAATATAATCATCTTTGTTGCTTTATAATCACATTTTCCTATAGATTTGTATGCAGATATAGTAATTCTCATTTCAGTAATCAAATTATAAATTATTAGTATAATTATTTTGTTGATATGTTTATCTTTTAAAGTAGGTTGTAGTGATTCTTTTTTTTAAAAAAAAAAAGACTAATCATAGAAGTATCCAATCTATTAACCAAAATCAACTGTAATATCAGATTTTTTTTTTCTGCCAAATTAGTACCTATACTATTTACAAGTTACCAAAATGATATTTCCAATACTTGACAACAATTTTTCGATCAAAACTTTAATTTTTCAATCAAAATTCCCCTATTTTGGGTATTAATTTGGCAACTCATAAGTAAAATAAACACTAATTTTGACCAAAATTACTGTCAAATGATTAAAAGTATCACTTTGACAACTTATAAATAATATGAGTACTGATTTTTTGGGAAAAAAAATATCAGATATTACAATTGACTTTGACCAAAAGATAAATTACCACTATAGGTAATCTCCCTTATCTTTTGTAATTGTTTTAAAAGGTAAAGCTATTATAGAAAAACCTCGAGTACTTATAACTATGTCTTGCAAGGGAAGAGTACTAGATGTAACCAATTTTCTTGATTTAGTGTTCCAAAGCATTTTATTTTCTTGATTTTTTAAAATACATATCAAGCCATTGGAAAAATTCTATATGAATATGTAGTCTATTCATTTCATCATATCATTTTTCTCTTACATGATCTGTCTCCATGGTTGAAAAAGAATTATAAAACTATTTTTTTAAGTAAATCTTTATCTAAAATAAAGTTTAACAAAGTAATTATATTTAATTTAGAAGGTAAATTAATATTCATTTGTGAAGGTGTTAGTTCGAAATCAGATTGATTGTCATTCATAGTATATAAATCTAAAGCATTTAGATTATAAAGTAGTTTAGGAATACTCTGAGTAAAATCAACATTATGTAACTTTGTATTATCATGAATAAATATATTAGAATATATTCCTATATCTGGAAATCTAGAAGCAAATCTTTTTCAAGTAAATGGTAATTTAATAGATCCATCAGAAAATTTAGATATATTTGAAAGTAATTCAAGTGCTTCTAGTATATTTTTTAAATCTCTTTTTGAATTTGCATTTATCATTTCACACCAAGGTAATGTCTTGGGTATAAATGTATCAGTATGTAGAGAATTAGATTCTAAAATTAATGATTCTCCAAATTTTGTTATAATTTTGACTTGAGTGCTTTTATATTCATTACTTTATAATAAACTCTATAGATTTGTCTTCTAAAGTTAAAAGTTTTTCTTTTTATTTGTGAATTAACAATTGATTTTTTTTTTATGATGGTTTTTGGTTTGTAAATTGACGGTTGATGTTTTTAATATATTTTATCCATAAGATCTACTGTAAAGTTTGGATAACAATTACAATATATTGAATCATTAGCTAAGTTTCATTGAAAAACAACTAATAAAGAATTATTAAAGTTTTTATATCTAGAATCACATAATAATATCAATACAAGAATATCTAATTCTAGTCTATAAAATTTTAACAGAAATTTGAACTAACTCGATATGTAAATATCCGTATTTCTTTCTTAAAAAGCACCTAAACAATTTCATAATCATTCTCAACAAATAAAAGTATGTTCAAAAGTTTAAACAGCATAATCAACTATAAAATCAAAAGAACCCTTTTGATCAAATATATGCACAGAAACTTTTGGAATACTCCAATTACGTAAATCTTGTTCAATTTTTGAATATTTATCTCATAAGTACTTATTTCCAAAAATTCAACATTATTTTCTCTTTCATTCGTACTTGACCATGAAGCATTCAAAGTAGATGAAACATCTAATTGTTTTTTTCTCAGACAAATTTAATACATTCACCATTTTCTAATTCTTAAAATTATCTAATTAGATTTATCAAGTTTATGCCAAGCCTTGCCATGACCACCCACTGGACCACCTTTTATGCTCTGTAGCTGGGCTGACCAGTGGTTTACATCTGAATCATAAGCTAAAATAATTGGAAAGAAATACAAAAAAAGAGAAAAAATCAGAAGTATAGAACTTGTTTAGATGAACAAATTATATGAATCTTTTGGCTTTGACACCAATGAGCAGAGAACTATATAGAACAATTGAGAGAAGGAGAAAACTATAACATAAATAACTTTTAGAACAAAATTCTAGTTTGTTTTTTTTAAAAAAAATAATATAAAATATTTTCAAAAGTTATATAAAATAAACAACGTAAAATAATTTCATATAACATATTAACAAGTGCTTAAAAGAAGCTATGCACCTGAGAATTTTCAATACCAAATTAGCTCTGAGGCCTTTGTATTGATTTTTTTTCTATTTATACAGATTGTATTGGTACACATTTGAAACCCGAATTTAAAAATAGTATTAAAAGTTATAATAATTATTCTAATAATTCAAAGATACAATTATTAAAATAAAGTCTAAGCTTAAGAGAGTCAAAAACAAATAATAATACATCATTTTTTGTCTGTCATTCTTCGTAGTGTTGTCTTTTTTTTTTAAATAAATTCCAAAATTCTTCTTGTCACCTTTTCAAAAGTAATATGGAGGTGATTGTCCTCAAGGTCCTCCAAATGGATCACAATAATCTTTATCTAATATAGTTTTTGAAGAAGGCATCTTCTGTTTTTCTTGAAGCAATTTCCTAATATATTAGGTTGAGAATTTCTTTTATCTATTTGTTGTCTGAAATCATCATTTATTTTCTTCTATATTTTTCTTTGCAGAATGTTATTTTGATGCCTCAAAGTAGTCCACCAAATTTATCGTAATCTTTACCATATTGCCAACTCATCATCATCTCGTCGCTCCTACCAACGCTTACTTAGAGGCAAAACAGGTTATAAATAATCAACTCTTTGAATAAGCGAGGCTTTCCCAATAGAAAGATTTGCATGAGACAAAGATCCCAATTCTGTGCATCCAGTTAAGCAAGCCCAACCGGATAGTTTCCACCCAGACAAAAAAAAAAAAAAATGAGAGCCTAGCGCGAAAGGCTACCGTATGACATGACCGATCATTAGAAATAATCTACATTTGTCATACATTCCATGCATCACACTAGATAGATATCATATTCCTGAAATATGACTCACTTTCCAAGATGCCAGTGGTGAAATGGTAGATATACGAGACTCAAAATCTCGTGCTAAAGAGCGTGGAGGTTCAAGTCCGTTTCAAGGCATAATATGGAAAATGCTCATTGAATGAGAAATTCAATAAGTGAACTCGAATTGAATCAGTATTTTGGCAATATGATAAAGATTACAATCAATTAGGTCATGATGTCTTTGCAAGACACATTAAGATCAAATGACGGACAGCTTTTTATGCATCAAAATTACATTATGCAAATAAAGATATAGAAGAAAACAAATTTGTTTCTTCTTCTACATCAGCTAAAGAAAAATTAATGATTATGATTTCATACACAAAGAGATGAAAGAAACGTTCAAAGCAATATATCAGGAATTACTTCAAGAAAAAGAGAAGATACATTCTCTTAATCAAATGAAAAGACCATGATCCATTTGGAGGAGCTTGCGGACAATCATCTCTATATTACTTTCGATTCGGAAAAGTGAGAAGAAGAATTACACCACCAGGAATGACAAATAAAAAATGACGTATTACTATTTACTTTTTAACTTTCTTAAAAGCAGACTTCACTTTAACAATTGTATCTTTGAATTATCAGAATAATTGTTGTAACTTTTAAGGATATTTTAAAATCCGAATTTCAAATATGTGTACTAATGCAATCTATAAGTAGAAAGAAATCAATACAAAGGCCTTAAAGCTAATTTGATACTAAAAATTCTCCGGTGCATAACTTCTTGTATGTTGTACGAAATTATTTTACATTGTTTATTTGATATACTTTTGAAAAAAAAAAACAAACTAGAACTTTGTTCTAAAGGTTTCTATATTATAGTTTTCACCTTGTCTCAACTATAATCTCCGAGCTTGTCAATGTTTTTTTTTTTTAAGCCAAACCCGATTATAAGTACGCTACATATATCTGCGCCCGGATTTGAGCTCGCGACATCTTCAACTTTACATATATTATATTAAAACCATATAGTATGGACATCGTTTTCTCTTAAAATATGTAAATTTGCTTAGAATATATAAAAAACTATTAGTTAAAGTAATATGTTTGACAGGTGAATGGTAGTTTCTCTTTATTTCGAAGTAAGATTAGTTTGCAAGGACACATCTCAATAGGCACTTTTTAGTAGGCAAGACCATGGTTGTTAAAATTGCTATTTAACTCATAAAATAGTTTGATTTTACAATCCTAGGATATGACATCATGTAAAATCGTATCAAAATCGATTTAGGCTATGAAATTGTTTGACTTGCGAGTTGACTCGCTTAACTCAATAAAAGCGCTGGGATCGAAACTAGTTAAGCGAGTTCAACTATTTCCTTGATATTAATTAAAATTTCCGTTGACCCATAGGCAAATCCAGCACCCTAACCCTTTTTCTTAAAAAATTTAGCAACTTCATGCAGTTTAGGGCATTTTGTAGCCACCTGACCATGAATTCTCTCTCATCTCAAACTCAAATATCAATAATTAATCCCTCCAAGATTCAAATTGAAGCTTCAAATCCCACCACTTCCAATTTTGAGTTGCAAAATTCCTTTTTTCTTTGATTTTGAGACTACCGAATACCAACTTAGATTCTCAGAACAGAAGAAGAAGGTTGTTGGTTTTGGATGCTAAAGCTCAAAAAGGACTTGCTACAACTCAAAAGCTCAGAGCCGAAGGCCACTACCAGTCGCCAATGGTGGAGTCTAGCCGTTGCCTCAATCTATGACTCTCCACACTCGACGCTACAGACTTAGGCTCATTTTGGATTGGTCATTTTGACCTCCATTCTCCACAATTCAACACATAAAATGTACGTGTCAATTAAAGTCTATTTTTTGTTTAAAAATTAAAAAAAAAAATTTATCTAGCCCATCTTAAATGGATGTTAATTCAAATATGGGTCAAATTTTTTATTTTGATCAAACAACAGATCCAATCTAAACTTACATTTTATAGAATTTGATGATATCATCCAATTGGATGGCGAATCCAAATTGAGCCTTAGCATTTTCAAGCGGCTTAGCTCAGCTCTCAGCTATGTTCCTTTTTCCCTCACTCTCTCAACTCAGCATTTTTCACTAGCCTATAATGGTTCAGTTATTTCAATACAATGACTAAGTTTAGCACCTTCAGCTACAGCTTAATTTTGAGACTGAAGTTATTATTAAGTCATGATAATAATTTCAGCATTCCGTTTAGTGTTAACAAATTTCAATAGTAAGTTTTTTATTATTATTTGTGGAATTTTGGAAATTTGGTGACAAGTGACCGCTATGCATTGGCGGATACGTGAAATGGATATGGTGGTATGGTATGGAATATGGATGAGTAATATTTTGTTTGAAATTTGAATTGCAGAATAAAAATTGAAGATGTCTGCCAGCAGGGGCGGAACTACTCATGTGCCAAGGGGGTCAATAGAACCCCCTTAAATTTATAAAAAAAATTTTATAATATACATATATCATGTTTTTGTCTCCCATTTGATAAAGGGAGGGCACACCAACAGTAGAAAATGGACAAAAAGGTGTTAAAAAGGTAATAAAGTAGCGGCCTGACATTTTCTTTTTTTAAAATAATTTTTTTATCAATTCTTATTCCTACTATGAATAAGAATTTTTTAAAAAAACAATTCCTACTAAAGCAGCGGCACTTTAATTTTTTGCCTGAGCCGCTCCTCATTTCATTTCCAACTGCAACACTGCAAGTGCAACATTCCTCTCTTCCTTTCCCTGCAACGGTAATCTCCTTCTCAACTCTCAATTTTTATCCCAATTTACAATTACTCCTACTTCTAATTTTCAGATCATTAATTTGTTAGGTTAATTTTATTTCTTTTATTTAATTTGATGTTTTGAATTATTTTATTCTTGAGATAATTTTATTTTCTTTTATTTCAAGTTACGTTTTGGAGTATTTTATTTTTTTATTTCAATTGATGTTTTGAAGTATTTTATTATTAGGATAATTTTATTTTATTTCTATTGATGTTTTGGAGTATGTTATTATTAGATTAGTTTTATTTCTTTTATTTAATTT
>JAWZTD010055325.1:0-10256 GCA_035221335.1 Echites panduratus | reverse complement strand
ACACATCCTTGGAGCTTATATGAGTAGAATTTCTAAGTTTATTTTGGATGATCGATTGTTATGGATCTTTGATATTGTCATTCTTGATGACAATTGGTATATTATTCATAAAATATTCCAAATCATTGATTATCTTGTTTGAAATGTACTTCATTGTGAGTATAAGGAGAAATTCTGCATTTGAAGTATCATTCTTTGTTGAGAATTTTGGTAATGAAGCATGTCATGTTGAGAGTTTGACTTTCAAGGAAGTTTTGGAACTTCATGATTCCAATATAGACATGAATGCATGGATTGTATATCATTTGGTGATTCTTAGATTCAAAGCATAATCTTGAATGTTCTACGCATTATAAATTCTTAACATTGTTGAAACTTGAGGATCATGACATGAATTGTTTGAGATGTGATAATCCTAGATTCTTGAATATTTTGTTTAAAAAGCATGTTTTAGGACTACAAATGAAAACGGAATCTATGATTATTGGGGAATATTTGTTTGAAATTTTTTATGGGAGACTTGTTCATGATATGGAATGGAAGTATTTCTTGAGAATATTATGCTTAAATTACAGTTTTGAAGTTCTTTTATTCCATGCTTTAAGGGGGTAGACCAATGGGATTCAAGATTTATGACTTGATTGCAAGAATTTTGTATTTTTGGAGCTTAACATGTATGAACTCCATCTTTGAAGTGCTTTCGTTCAATGCTTATTGAGGTAATAGACTAATGGGAGTTATGATTGACATGATTTTAAGCATACAATGGTTAGATTTCCTTGCATATGCTACATATCAATCAAAGAAAGACCACCACCATGGGAGAGGAGAATGGTAAGGCCATTTTGTGTAACCACTTCCATGGAGAATGGCATCTATCAAGTCCACTTTAGCATTGACCCATATGGTAAGTATTGTTTTGATGTTTCAATTAATTTAGTAATCATTCTTCTCTTAAAGTAAGAATTGAAGATTCGAGGACGAATCTTTTCAAAGAGGGGGGGATTGATGTGATTCTTTGAACTGGAGTTTCTCAATTCATTGGCTCAATCATTAGAATAACTCACAATGAAACAAATTTCCCAAGATTCATCAAAGATTAAAGTTTAGTAGTATAGATTAACCAAGATTGTAGAAAACCCTAACCAATCTACAAGTTTTATAAGACCTTCTACACCCTAAACATAAGTGAAAGAATGCCTTAGAAGTAGTCTCTCAAGAACCCTAGTTAGTTCATGTAGAAACTCTCAAGAAAATATCACTTTGATCTTTCAAGTTTTCTCTCAAAGGAGGAAATATGTTTTTAGGTTATTCAAAAAATTCTTCAACTTACAAGAAATAATGTATTTATAGTAATGGAACTATAATTTATCTCCTACAATTCTTTCTTGGGGTGTTAAAGACATAAAACAATCTTTTAAAACAAGTTAAAGACAAGAAAGACATCAGAACATAGTCCATTATAGGGGGTACTGTAGCAACCGCAGCAACATTCTTTCTTGTTCATTTTTCATCACTTTCCTTCCTTTTCTTCATGCCTTCTTGGATATTTCTTCATGGAACGAAGGCTATTATGATTATGTTTTAAGTTACATACTCCCTCTTGACATCATTAGAATCACGAGCCTTGATGATATTAAAACTTTTCCTTGAATTAACACCATCTTCAAGAATAACTTCTTTAAATAATGCACCAATATCATGTTGTTCCTCTTTGTTAAAATAGAAAGAGGACCAACATGTGATGAAATAACAAGTACACCTTCAAGAAGGATGGAAGAAGAGTAAATCTGAGATCATTGACACCACAAGAAGCCCAAGATGATCAATTGTTGATAAAGAAAATGATGGAAGAGTTCAATGTAAAGAACGAAGAGCCTCCTATTGAAGATGAAGAAGTGATGTTAAGAGAGGAAATCGTAAAAGAAAATGAGAGGAAAAGTGAGATTGAGATCGAAAAAGAACAAGGATTTGAAAGAGAAGAAAATAGTGAATTGAGATAAAAGATATGAGTGAAGAGAAAAAATGAGAGTGTGATTAAGCAAAAAAAGAGTGTAGTTGAATTAAAAGATTTGAGTGGAGAAAATGGGAGCCTTTATGAAAAAGAAAGAATGAGTGAGAGTGATTTGGTTTTCGTCATGAACAAAGAAATTGTTACACCCATTTCTAACGCTAATCATTTTTTTGTAGTGTCCTTGTGCCAAAATTTCATGAAGTTGAAGTATTAATCAAGGAGAAAGATGACAAGAACCAAATGAGGATGAGTGAAATGTTGAGGTGGTATACTCTTATCTCTACACTTGATGAAGAATTTTTGAATTTTGAAAGAATGTTGTCTTTGGTACAGTATGAAGGTAGAAATGCTTATCACTTGAAAAGCAAGATGCTATTGTTAAATGTCTTGAACCTAATGATTCCTTGTTTAAAGAAAGCATGTACCTTCTTTAAGTCTTGTTACAGCTTTCATGGATTTCTAATTTGTTATGGAGTCTTATGTGAACCTTTGCCAACATAAAAATGCTTGTAGAAATGTGCTTGATGTTTATACATAGGTTTTGTGTGAAGAATAATATTCATGGTAATAATAAGAAATATAGAAAAAACCAATATATCTTTATATATTTGTGAATTTTAATGGAAATAAATATTTTACTTAGTTTTAATTTAAGGTCTTCATCTTCTAAAGCTTCTATTCTCTTTTTTGTTATACACTGATTAGCATAGTGACCAAACCTGCCACATTTATTACAGGTTACCCTATATATTTCGGGATATATTTCTTTTTATTTTTCTTAAAATTTTTAGGAAATGATTCCTTAAATTATAAGGATTTTTTTCCTCTTTTTTCTCCTGAAAGTAGTATATTTTATTTCTTTTTGTTTAGATATTTTATTTGTTTTCGGTATATCGAAAGCAAATTGATCATTGAATTCACCTAATCGTTTCTTTTCTGTGATTCTTTGTTTTTTGAGTTGATTTCTCAATTTAATGTCTTGACATATAAACATTTTTAATAAGAAGATAAAATCAGATTCACAACATATTTTATGTAAGTGTTAATTCAATTATTTAACAACATCTTCATAGACTAATAGTAATTTTTTTTTCTTTTGTGGTGAAGGAAATGCAAGACTTGAAGTCAACAACATGCAACTTTTTTTGTAAATTAATGCCAAACCCAAACCCAAAACTGGGTTAGCAGCTTCATCACTTAAACCCTTTCTCGTTGAGGACAACCTAACCTAACCGAGTCCACCTACTACCTAAATATTCTTTTAGGTCAGTTAGCTTATTAGTTGTCAAATTTCTTCCCCTTCCTCTATAGTAGAGGATGATTCTCTAGAGGAAATATTTCCTCCTTTGTCCTCTGCCTCTATGTTTATTCATTTTATTTTTCTTCATAGACCTTGTAAAAATTCACGGGTTAAGAAGTCAAGCAATGAATTATATTCACCTTTAATGTATTCAATATCAAAATCAAATACAAATAACTGTGCTTGCCATCTAGCAAATATTTGTTTAGAAATTAAATTTTTAACATCTTTTTCTATGATTTGTTTAGCAGCACTACTATCAATTCTTAATAAGAATTTCTTATTTTACAAATCATCTTCCATTTAACAATAGAATGCCTTTCTTTCTTAATTGTTGAGTATTTTTGTTGAGTCGGATTCCATATATCTAACCAATTCTTCTTTGTTAGACTGAGGATTTTTCAGTTTTGAAATCCCTCCATAGCTTATATCTGAATCATCTGTTTCCACTATTTTATCAAATAATGGATTTGCTAATTTTAGACAAGGTAAATATTTAACCTTTTGTTTAATCTTCTTGACTACAGCAGTATGACTGTTAGTCCAAATACTAGATTTCTTTTTCAATCTAGCATATAAAATAGATGTATCTTCTGCTAAATTTTTATAATTATAAAGAATTATAAATAAGGCTTCCTAGGAATCTTTGTAACTGTTTTATATTAGTTATTTCATCTGGAAATTTTGAAGTGAATTCAATGCTTCTTTCTATAGGGATTATTTCCCCCCAGAAATGTTATATTCTAAAAATCTAACTTTAGTTTGAAAGATTTTCATTTTAGGAGCTGATATTACTAACCTATTTGTTAGTACCAGATGCTGAAACACTCTAAGATGTTTAAAGTGTTGATCAATATTTTGAGAATATATCAAAATATCATCTATATAGATTGTAATAAAGTCTGAGTAAGGATTAAAGATATCATTCATCATATGTTGAAACTCAGAAGGAGCATTCTTTAATCTGAAAGCCATAACATTCCATTCATAATGCCCATTAGGAACAACAAATGCAGTTTTATATCTGTCTTGTTCCTTAATTTAAATCTGTCAATATCCAGATTTTAAATCAAACTTTGAATATATCAAAGCTTTATTTAGTCTATCTAACAAATCTTTTTTGTTAGGAATTGGATATTTAATCCATTTTAAAACCTTATTGAGAGGTTTATAGTATATAGTAATGGAAAACTAATATATCCTACAATTCTTTCTTGGGTGTTAAAGACATAAAACACCTTTTTAAAACAAGTTAAAGACAAGAAAGACATCAAAACATAGTGCATTATAGTGGGGTACTGTAGCAAACGTAGCAACATTCTTTCTTGTTCATTTTTCATCATTTTCCTTCCATTTCTTCATGCTATGATTATGTTTTAAGTTACATACTCCCTCTTGACATCATTAGAATCACGAGCCTTGATGATATTAAAACTTTTCCTTGAATTAACACCATCTTCAAGAATAACTTCTTTAAATAATGCACCAATATCATGTTGTTCCTCTTTGTTAAAATAGAAAGAGGACCAACATGTGATGAAATAACAAGTACACCTTCAAGAAGGATGGAAGAAGAGTAAATCTGAGATCATTGACACCACAAGAAGCCCAAGATGATCAATTGTTGATAAAGAAAATGATGGAAGAGTTCAATGTAAAGAACGAAGAGCCTCCTATTGAAGATGAAGAAGTGATGGTAAGAGAGGAAACCGTAAAAGAAAATGAGAGGAAAAATGAGATTGAGATCGAAAAAGAACAAGGATTTGAAAGAGAAGAAAATAGTGAAATTGAGATAAAAGATATGAGTGAAGAGAAAAAATGAGTGTGATTAAGCAAGAAAAGTGTGTAGTTGAATTAAAAGATTTGAGTGGAGAAAATGGGAGCCTCTATGAAAAAGAATGCAAGAGTGAGAGTGATTTGGTTTTCGTCATGAACAAAGAAATTGTTACACCCATTTCTAACACTAATCATTTTTTTTTTTTTGCAGTGTCCTTGTTTCCAAATTTCAAGAATTTGAAGAATTGATCAAGGAGAAAGAGGACAAGAACCAAATGAGGATGAGTGAAATGTTGACATGGTATACTCTTATCTCTCTACACTTTGTGACAAATTTTTGAATTTTGAAAGAATGTTGTCTTTGGTACAGTATGAAGGTAGAAATGCTTATCAACTTGATAAGCAAGATGCTATTGTTAAATGTATGTTCAATGATTCCTTGTTTAAAGAAAACATGTACCATCTTTAAGTCTTGTTACAGCTTTCATGGATTTCTAATTTGTTTTGGAGTCTGATGTGACCTTTGTGAACCTAAAAATGCTTGTAGAAATGTGCTTGATGTTTATACACAGGTTTTGTGTGAAGAATCCTATAAGCATGATGACTCTTTGATGGGTGGAAGTGCTTTGATATTGTCAATGAATTCCACAAACGACTTTTTGGTCATTCAATTTCATGAGAAGAACACTATAGAACATTCTCTTGCTTGGAATTACTTGGAATCCTTGTGGAAGCACATCCTTGATGTTGCTATTCTTGATGATAATTTTAATCTTTATGTTCTATTGTGCAGCATATTCATGAATGAATCTAAATCATTGTCCATCTTGTTTCAAAATGTACTTCATTGTGAGTAGAAGGACCAAGTCTATAAATTTGAAGTATCATTCTGTGTTAAAACTTGGTGATGAAGCATATCTTGTGGAGAATTTGCTTTTTGAGGAAGTTTTGAAACTCCATGATTCTAATATAGACATGAATGCCTGGAGGGTATATCTTTTGGCAATTCCTAGAATAAAAGGTTATGATCTTGTTTGTTCTACGCAAGATAAATTCTTGAAGTTGTTGAATCTTGAGGATCATGGCATTAAAAGTGTCAGAATTGGTAGTCCTAAACCTTTGAATATATTGTTTACTACACATGAAGAAAACACTTATGATTGTTGGAGAATGTGTTGAAATCTTATGAAAAGGTGTTTCATGATGATAAATTGTTCTTCAATGAAGTTGAAGATTCTTTTATGATTGCTATGTGCTTAATCTCTATATGGCATGGTGGAATTACATGATGTTTTGGTTTACGTTTTATAGTTAATTTTGATAGAAGAATTGTGAGAGTTATGGAAAGAAATGTTTCTTGAGCTTATTGTGCTAGAATTCAAGTTTTGATTATTCCTGCTCGATGGGGTCGTTGGAATTTAAGATTTCTGACTTGATTGCAATAATTATGTATTTCTTAACATTTTGAAGTTCCTTTGTTTAATGTATATTGGGGCAATAGACCAATGAGAGTTGTGATTGACATCATTTTATATCTTACGAATTTGCAATGGTCAATATTCCTTGCATATGCTACTTCTTCTAATTTATTGTAGATGAAAAGGAATACATGTCAATCAAAGAAAGACCATCACCTTGGAAGAAGAGTAATGGTATGGCCATTTTGTGTAACCACTTCCATGGAGAAAAGCATCTATCAAGTCTTGGATAGCATTGAGCCTTATGGTAAGTATTGTTTTGCTGTTTCAATCAACCTTAGTACTCGTTCTTCTATTAATCTTGGAATTAAAGATTCAAGAACAAATCTTTCAAAGAGCGAGAGATTGATGTTTAGCAAGGAGCTTTGATTGAAACAACTTGGAAGTTTTCTTACAAGGTAAAAAATCCACATTTCAAGACTTGAAGATTTGAGGACAAATATAAGATACCTTCCAGACCTATAACTAGAGGTGACATTCATTCAAGGAAATTAAGAACACTTTGATTTTGAAGACATTTGGAATGGAACTAAACATGAGACGAAAGAGGAAACGTGAAGCTTCAGACCATATATCAATAATTGAAGGTTTAGAAAGCTCAAATTCATGCCATGAAATCATCAATGTAGTGGGAAGTGGAATGACCATCAAGAAGGCATGAAGAAACAACGTAGAAAGAAGGTTGATACAGTTGTTACAGTACCCTACTACAATGAACCATTTTTCTTTTGTCTTTAACTTGTTTTAAAAATTGTGTTTTATGTCTTTAACACACCAACAATGAATTGTAAGATAATTTAGGATTCCATTACTATATATTTATTTATATATATATCATATCTTGTAAGTTGTAAAGATCTTGGAATAACCTAAAAACATATTTCTCCTTGAGAGCAAATTCTTGCAAGATCAAATTGATCATCTTGAGAGAGTCTTGACATTAACTAACTAGGGTTTTCGAAAGACTATTTCTAAGGCATTCTTTCACTTTGGTTTAGGGTGTAGAAGTTCTTAAAACTTGTAGATTGGTTAGGGTTTTCCATCTGGGTCAATCTACTACTAAACTTGAATCTTTGATGAACCTTGGGAAATTTATTTCATTGTGAGTTGTTCTAAGGATTGAGCCAATGAATTGGGAAACTTCAATTCAAGGAATCACTTCATTTCGGTATCTGAGCCTTGGCTCTCATCAAGAGGTTTGACTTATCTTTTAATTGCTTTCTTGTTCTTGTGCTAATTATCATATTTTTCTTCTTTGAATTCTTATGATCTTATATGTGTAAAGTGAGTGTTCTTCTTCTTCTATCTTCATAAACAAAAACTGCAAAAAGAAAGAGTAGCAAACTGCCATAAATTCGGATAGCAAAATAGAGCAAGAGGAATTTCGAAAAATCTGGAATTTTTAGGGATTTGGATTGAAAAATTGTATGTCTTGATCAATTGATGTTTGAGGAAGATTGTGGATGAAATTTGAAGTTGATATTACATTGAATTAAGCAAAATTGATTCTACGATATTTGGTTGTGTGAAGTGAAATTTTTTTGTCACAAAATTCTTTGCCTTTAATGTGCTTGATAGAATACCTCTTATAAAATTTCTTTGACTTCTTCAATTAATTGATCAAATGCTTTGTTGATTGACCTTATATCTTTGGCATTGAAACTCTTTGATTATTATTATTTGGTTGCTTTGACTAATTAATAAGTTTTGTGGACACTTTTATATACCTGACTTGAGTGATTGCAAAGCCTTCATTAGAGTAAAAGGCAAGTGAGTGTGAATTGATTGGAGGAAAAAAGAAACTTGAAAGAGTGTAAACACGAGAGATTGGTGAGGCAAAATTTTTTTTTTCTGATTTCTTGTTTTTACTTTTTTGTAGGTGAAACATGTATTCATCATCATCTCAAGCTAGCAATTCCATACTTTTGAAGAAAATAATTGGAAAAATGATTTGAACTCAAAGGTTGGGAGCTTAGAAAAAGTGATAGATGAGCACCAATCTAGACCTCCTATAACACACTTGCAAATTCAATGGAAACTTCATGAATTGAAGAAAGTTGAAGATAATGACACAATTCATGAAGGTAATGATAAAAAAAACCTTATTCCTTAAAAGCTTCCAAAATGTTTGAGAAAGTATGTAGCTGGATGATTGATCATAAGTGTGAGGTGAACTATGCAAGTAAACATGTGGTAGGTAGATTAGAGCTTAAGTGTGAGAAAGAGTGTAAACACAAGAGATTGATGAGGCACATAAAAAAAGAATTTTTCAAGATTTCTTGTTTGTACCTAGGTGAAACATTTATAGAACATCATCTCAATCTAGCAATTCCACACTTTTGAAGAGAATGGAACAATTTTCAAAGGACATAAGGAATTGGAAAAAGGATTTGAACTCAAAGGTTGGGAGGTTAGAAAGAGTGATAGATGAGCACCAATCCAGACCTTCTAGAACACACTTACAAATTCAAGAGAACTTCATGAATTGAAGAAAGTTGAAGATAAAGAGACGATTCATGAAGGTAATGATCAAAGAAAAACCTTATTAATTACAAGATGCCAAAATGTTTGAGAAAGCATGGAGTTGGATGATTGATGATGAGTGCGATGTGAACTATGTAAGTAAATATCTGGTGGACAGATTGGAGCTTAAGTGTGAGAGCCATCCTAACCCTTATAAGCTACAAAAGTTGAATGGGCATTGGTTGATAAGCAAATGAGAATACCTTATTCCATAGGGAACTATAAGGATGAGGTACTTTGTGCAGTGGTTTTCATGCAAGCAACTCATTCGTTGCAATGAAGGCCTCAGCAAATAGGAAGAGGAGCAACATATGATGACTGCCTTCAAGAAGAATGGAGGAAGAGTAAATCTCTTAGATCATTGACACTAGAAGTAACCCAAGATGATAAGGAAAATGATGGAAGAGTTCTATGCAAAGAAGAAAACCTCCGATTGAAGATGAAGAAGAGATGGTAAGAGAGGAAATTGTGAAAGAAAATGAGAGGAAAAATGAGATTGAGATTGTAAAAGAACAAAGATTTGATAGAGAAGAAAACAATGAAATTGAGATAAAAGATATGAACAAAGAGAAAAATGAAAGATTGATTGAGAAAGAAAAGTGTGGAGTTGAAGGAAAAGATTTGAGTGGATAAAATGGGAGCCTTTACGAAAAGAAAGAGTGAGTGATTTGGTTTTCATCTTGAACAAAGAAATTATTACAAGCATTTCTAACACTAATCATTTTTCTTCTAATGTCCTTGTGCCAAAATTTCAGGAATTTGAAGAATTAGTCAAGGGGAAAGATGACAAGGACCAAATGAGGATGAGTGAAATGCTGAGGTCCACCTCTTATCTCTACACTTGGTGATGTGAACCTGTAATGGAACCTTAGGCTCTGATACCAAAACTGATGTGAACCTAGCTCTTGATTAGCTAGACCCAACAAGAGTATGAAATTTTACCCTAGATGATTACACGATTTTGATGTTTGAACGTATATTGACCCGACGTTATTTCTCAAGCGTGAACCGATATCTCCAAAAGGATGACTCCACAAACAACCCAAGCTAGTTGAATGATAAGTCAAGAGTTCTAAGAAGAACCTACAAAGATAGAGAAAGCTCTCAAATCTCAAATTGTATTCAATAATAATCTGATTAACTTAGTCTTACAATAGCCCTATTT
>JAWZTD010055303.1:0-10259 GCA_035221335.1 Echites panduratus | reverse complement strand
CCACGTAAATACTTGTGTTCATTTATTTACATTCTCACAAATTTGGTTCATAGGAAATTTTGCGTAATTTCCCAACACCACTACACCACCACTAACAAACCAATAATTTAGGATCACTAATCTAAGAACACTTCGAATGCGACTAATTAAAATCGGAATTAATAAATAAATAAATAATATAATCAACATTCCCCATTAATTTTGATTTGGGAGTGTCTTCACTCCTAGCAGACTATTTAACTTGATGAAAGCATCAATTTTGCAGTTCTTGTTGACTTAGTCTCTCAAAAAATGATATCTTATATCCATATGGTTGATTCTTCCATGAGAGACCGGATTATTGGCTAAATCAATTGTAGACGTGTCGTCAACATAAATCTTTATTGGATCGTGAAAATTAAAACCAATTTGGCTCATTATATTGCTAAGCCAAACTGCTTGAAATGCACTGGATGCTGTTGCCACGTAGTTAGCTTCACATGTTGATAATGCAACAATAGATTGCTTCTTTGATGACCATGAACAGACTGTTTTCCCAAGCATAAAATAGAGATCAGTTGTGCTCATCCTTTCGACCAAATCTCCACCCCAATCGCTATCGGAGTAACCAACAAGCTCATTCTCCTTGGATGATGAATAGAATAATCCATAATCATATGTACCTTTGATATACCGCATGATTCTTTTTACAACTTGTAAATACATTTGACCGGAGGACTCCATGAATCAACCAGCTAATCCCACAACATAGCAAATATGATAGAGATCAAACTCTTTTGATGCCTCATGGTCCAATTACAACAGCTAGACCTTCCCAGATGCAGAAAGCCTTAGTCTCATTTCTTCAAAGGAAAAAGGATCAACTTGATTTTGAAACTATATTTGAAGCAACCAAACTTGAAGGACATCGTGAGAGCAAGAAGCTATGGAATGTCTCCTTAATTGAAGGCTTAGAAGACTTGAAATCATGCCATAAAAATGCCATGGAAGAAAGGGGTGAAAGACATCAAGATGACATGATGAAATGGAAGCAAAATAGTGAAGAAATGAAGTAGGGAAAAGGCCTTGTCCGGAGCATGCCCGGTCTCGTCCGGAGCATGCCCGGTCTTCCAGTGGCTTCCCGACACTGATTCAATCCACCATTAGGAGCTGATCACTCCTCCAAACAACCTTATCTGGCTCCTGCCATCTCTCACCCGGTGTCGGCTGCATTGCTCAGATAGCTGCCAACTTATGTAATTTTTCTTTGTTTTGCTTGTAATTTTTGATATTATGAATGGAGTTTTATGTCTTTAATTTTTGTAGGTTTTGTTTGAGCTAAGACTATAAATATGCTTTTATTTTGTATTTGAATGCAACTCTTTGAAACAAAAACTTCATCTCTTTGAGAGAAACAAACAAGATCAAATTCATCTATTTGAGTATGTTTTTAAAAGATTCTTCTAGGGTTCTTAGGGGATTACACAGAACAATCAATTAATTAGGGATTAGGGAATTGACTAGTTTTACAAATCAAGAGGATGGTTGATGAGAATTCTTCTCATAGGGTATTCTAACTAATTCAAACAAACCTTAGATAAATTCCTGCAATTTTGGTGTGGTTTTTATGATAACTTGATAATTAAGTCTTCTTAAATCAAGAATCACATCATCTAAATCGGTATCAGAGCTTTGGTTCTTCATAATCACTTATTAACAGGTAAGGAGAATATATTAAGTCTTCTAGTGTATGCTCTCTATCTTACTTAACTCTTTTTGGTGACTGACTTGATTGTTGGAGTGTACCCTAGGGTGACAGCCTGCTCAGTTGATTCCATTTTCTCCTCAACAGGTTGTTCTTACAGGAGCCAAGGTAGCGAGGTGACCCGGTGGACCAATTTATCCCATCACTTCTGGTGCTGTGTGTGGGATGAGACATTTAAGAAATCTTTTCTCACAAAAGAAAAATAAAAACTATCACGGCTTGAGAACAATCAAGAAGGCGAGGATGCCTCCGAAGGACTAAACTACACATTGCAAAGGCCATTCAGGAAATACCTTCATTGGATGTTCCAAACGAAAAGCCTCCCCAAACCTCAGAACAAGTACGAGAGTTGAACATGGAACCAACTCACTTTGGACCATCCAGAAGACCAGAAGAGGTTCATCAAGAAATGAATAATGCAGACCGTCTGGTACCTAGAAGGTCCCACTAACCATAGAGATCTAGTGGAAGCCGCATTACTGTATCCGAAAGTTTAGTAGAAAGAATGGTAAACGTGTTAGAAGGATTAATAGACAGAAGAGACTGTGTCCACTATTAGAACACCATCCCAAACTCACCGGACAGAGAAAAAGTCCCCTGGAGATCTTGAACAACGAAGGGTAGTAGGATTTACACCACAGAATTCCAGAGACCGTCTCCATAACAATGAAGATCGAGAGGAAAACCTTCAACAAGATCCAAGTCAACACCAAGGAACGTAACCTGGGGTTCGACAAAATAGTAGCAGGGGAGATCGACCTCCTATAGACCTAAGAGAAACTCTCTAAAATTGATGTCCCGAGACCCTTTTTTGACGGGTAGGTCGATATTGCACCGAAGACAGGATTTCACCTAGGTTTCGGTTTGGACTAGTTAGAATGACCTATGGAATAGATCCCCATCAACCTTTCTCTTGATTTGGAAGAATAATCAATACCCTAATCCAAGTAATTGATTACTCTAGTGTAATTCTACAAGAACCCTAGAAGAGTTTTTGAAAGAATCTCACAAATCAAAGACCGAAGTCTTGTTTTTGCTCAAAGAGTAGAGAAAGAAACATTTGGTTTCTCAAATGGATTTCATGGTCGTAAAAATTTGTTTGATACAAAAACACATGGCTTTTAATAACCCAAAAACTAACTAAACAAAGCTGGCAAAAAATTACACAAAAGGCCCTAGACTATAAAGAAAATACAAGTTGAAAAGGAAAGGAAAAGAATGAAATTCGCTACTCGAAAATCACTGTAGCAACTCAGTCACTGTGGACACTTCGTCATTATAGCAACTAGGTCACCTTATGTTTTCCAACAAAATTGGCCCTCCATTCAGCCTGGAACAGAACAGAAGCTTTCAGGTGTCGGATAACAATGTTTCACCACTTTTCAACCCCAATTTTGAGCATTCTTCTAGCCAACTTGATACCATTCTAAACCATGTTCTCTTGACAAGTTTTGGCATGAATTAAGGCCCCTTTAAGCTCCTAAAAGTGTTACAAACAACCCTCTTTGTTCACATAATCTCATGAGGTGTTAGGGTTTGTCTCACATGGTCTTCAACTTCAAGTTTGTTATACAAGGTTGTCTTTTTTCTTCTTCAAACTTGAGTTTATGGAACTTGTAAGTCCTTAATTCTCCCATAAATATTGTCGTCAAGTTAGCCTTCCCTTTGTTAGCATGAAAGATCTTCAATCAAAGCTTGGGTTGTTCCTAGGATCTCATCAAAAATGTAAGGGAGTATGATTTAAAGGATAAGCTCAATAGAACAGCAATATCTCGAAATCAAGGTCAAAGAAGAGAAAGTCATGGAGTCCTCCTGGGGAGGGGGGAATTTTCAAATATACATGATCATTTAGAACAAACAGCAAGTAGAAATATGGAAGTCCTAGCAAACAGAGACAAGAAGGCACCTTAAGTTAATCCTGAAGAGGTAGAAAGCCCGGAATCGCAGAACGAGATTGACCTTGCAGAATGATCAGCCTTCGTATATGCAATTAATCTAAAGAAAATGCCTCCCAGATTCAAGCTACCTTAGATTGCAACAAAGTATGATGGGACAACAGAGCCACAACTCCACAAAGATGAGTATGTCTCTTACATGGAAATGTTTGAATCTCCAAATCATCTCAAATGCGGAGCCTTTCGGTTCACCTTAACCATCTCTAGTTGGAATCAACTCAAAGACCAATTTTTGAAGAATTACTAAAGTCGCAACAGGTGCGAAAAAGACATCAACCATCTCTTCACAATCAAACAAAAAGTTAGGGAAAGCATGAGAGGTAACTACAGCAGATTCAAAGATGAAATTGTAGATATCAAGCAAAAAAATGATGTTATATACATGACAGCCTTCAAACAAGGATTGCAAGGGGGTATGTGGCATTAAGGCTCACTGAAGAGGAGTTTACGGCTGTAAAACAGTTAAAAACACTCTTGGAAAGGTCGATAAAAGTGAGGAGATTGTAATCCAAAAGAAGATCCCGGGTTTTACACCTCCATTTGAAAAGCCAACTGAGGTAAAATCCCAATAGAAGAACACTTCGGGGAAAAGAGAAAGAAATGATCAGTCATCAAAGGGAGGGCCTCTAGAGTAGGGGTGTAAATGAGACAAGACTATTCGGGAATGGTTTGGGCTCAGTTTGGTAAAAGCTCGAATTTGGCTCTTCTAAAACTAGCTCGAGGCTAGCTTTGGCTCGGCTCTTTTACTAAAGGAGCCGAGCCTAGCCAATATGTATTCGTTTATTTAGGTTTGCTATCATAAAAGAGTTTTTAAATATAATAATATTTATTTTTATATAATATAATATATTTAATATATAATTTATTAATTAAATATATCATTTTTTTTACACAACAAATTATTACTTTACTATTTGTTTATTCTTTTGTCTGAGGAGTAAAACTGTTGCCCTATCTCATTTTCCTCACATCTGTATCTCTTCATTCTTCAACCTTCTCTTACAGATTCGCCGCACCCATTTTCTCTCCCTCCCTAACTCCCACCATTCTTGACACCGGTGTCTCTACAACTGCTGAAGTAGCCACTGCTGACTGCAGCGTTGCTCTTCTCTTCTCTTTCAATAGCTGCATCTATATTCTCTTCCAACAGCAAGTTATCGATTCTTGGAGCTACCACCACTGCGGTCGACCATAGTTGCTGCTGTCACTGGCCTCTTCAACAACGTTTCAGGGTAATCTTTTGTCCTTCTTCTCCATCAATACCTTACTTAGTTTGTCCAGTTTAAAGTTGAACTCAGATTAATATCGAGCAGGTAGTAGTCTATTCAATTTGGCTGTGCAGATTTGGTAGCACCAGTGACTTTGAATCATTAAATGTGCAATTATTTAGATATATATATTTTTTTATATATATGTATATGAAGTTAAATGCCTTTAAATAAAAACTTAAATCCATAATCGTATGTTCTTTTAGTCTAGGTATAGCCTCTATCGGTTTATATGAATATGTTTGTTGTGTAAAATTTTCTTTTAATAATATAAATTATTTTATAATTATCACTATAGAGGAATGCAAGGAAAAGGTACAGAGGTCATTTTGTTATTTAAAATAAAAAAAGTTGCATAAGTTGGTGGAAACAGTTGAGCTGTAAAGCCACAATGCAAGGAAGGAGAAGAATATAGTTAGCAAATAAGCTGCCATTTTGCAAACTGACACCAAAACTTCTTATTCAATAGCTTTTCAAGAGTTTCAAAACATATCTCTCCATATGGGTTTTGGAAATATCTTATAGAAAAGCAGGATTCTTTACCAAGTCCTAAACTTGATTTGTGGTAGGAATAAAAAATTGCTCAAAATTTTGAATTATAATCATTGTTTAGTTATTTCTTTAATACTTGTTGTTAACTGGAAGTCTGGAAATTTTGGCTTTTCATATAACTGGAAATTTAATGCTAAAATGTGATGTGTTTTCAATTATGTAGGAACCACATCTTGCTGTTTTTAACCTCAAGGATATAGCTTGGGCAGTTTCATTTCATAATCCAAGTCCAAGGTACTATGCTTATGAGATGAAATGATGATATCATTCAGGTAGGCATTTGAGAAATCACATTCATTCATGTGAGCGAATCCTCCCTTATTTCCAAGTCCAACGAAGGAAAATGGTTTACTAGTTACCTAATCTATTTGTATCACGTTAGTGTTAATCTTTTAATTGTCAATTGAAATCTTGGAGAAATATGTTGAACATTTATTTTCAAGTTTTCATTTTTTTTTATCAGGATTTTGATTTAATAGTCAAGTAGATTTTAAGTTAATTTTTTTTAGTCAGATTTGAAGGTATTGTTATTGTAATTGAATTTTAATTTAAATATAATTATTGTGATATTTATTTTTTATTAGTTTTCTTTTATGAGCCGAGATTGAGTTTGAGCCCAAGCCCGACCCTGAGCTCTCGAGCTTGGATTTGATTCTTTTACATTTTTAAACGAGCCCGAGCCTAAGCTTGGGCTTCCTTCATGTATGGTGAGCCGAGCTCGAGGTTAGTCATTTAGGCTCTTAAAAGCCAAAACCAAGCTTTCAAATATATAAACGAGCCGAGCAAGAGCCCGGCATATTCAAGCTTGGCTCGGCAAGGCTCGTTTACACCCCTACTCAGGAGAAAAATAAGAAGACCTTTCTAGATCTCGTGATTCCGCCACTGACGACCTCAAGTGCAAAAATTATGGTGGTAATTAGTCACCTTATTGAGGATTGCTTCGATCTCAAAAGAAAGATTGAGTGACTTATCAAGGAAGATCATTTGCAAGATTTTCTTGCACAAACAGGGGGCCCAGTTGACTAGCGACCTCAAGAACCACAATACCCCCTGTAAGAGAAATCAATGCAATTGAAAAAAATGACTAAGAGAGCATGAAGGGCATATGCAAATCCTTTGACTGTTTCCTTACAAATAGGAGATTTCTTGGTTAGAAAAATACTAGTTGACACTTTGAGTGCAGTAAATGTTCTATACAAAAGACCATTTTACCAAATGGAGCTTGACAGATGTTTATTACTCCAAACCGTTACAACAGTTACGAGCTTCAATGGATCCACAATGTATACCGAAGGAGTCTTGAGAATCTCAACAACAGTCACTATTGGTCAAAAAAGAATAACAGAGGTCATGGACTAGCTCATGGTGGATGCTAGTAGAACTTATAATGCTATACTAGGCAGAAAATGAGCCATGGACCTTCAAGCAGAAATCTCAATAGTTTTTGCAACAATTTGATTTTCAACCGCAGCCTTGGTTAAATCGGGCACATTGTTTTCCAAAGCATTTTCCTTCTTTTGCTTGAGCTCAAGGAAAGATGAAACCTTGTTAGCATGACCTGTCATCTCCCTTAGATCAGCCTTGACTCTACTCAACTTAGTTTTGGTTTTGAAAAGCTCCTCTTAGGTTTGGAAAACTCTCTTTTCCACTTTCTCTTTCTTTGTGATGGCATGGGAACATGATCCCTTAAGGACATCGATTTCTTGACCCATGTTATAAGTGGCTTCCTAAAGGCTCTCAATCAGCTTCTAAATCTCCTGATCCTCATATTTCTTGTTCAAACTCCTTCTCAAATGCTCCCCAAGCAAGGCATATTTCTGACAAGCAAGGAAGAAATGCAATTATTCAAAAAAAAAAAAAAGGTGAAGGAAGGAAAAATTAGAAAATGAGTCTCAAAGAAGTGATATTAAATTTACCTAAGAGTGAAGAGCAATCAAGTGATTTCAAAGTTCCTCATTGGACATCCTTCTGCATATCTCTTTATCCACAGGGGGAATACATTCCAAGGTAAAGGTCTAAGCATGAGGCCACCGGAATAAAGAATTCGAAGTATCCAAGGCAAGGTTGACGATCCATTGCTTAAATTCCTCACCAAAAGCATCGAGAACTTCCTTCCCAAGCTTCAACACACTATTTGATAGATCAACAACAGTGCAAGACAGGAGTTCAGATCCTTTTTTCTTATCATTGCACTCTTTATCCTTATCAGCTATAGAGCTATCTTTATCGGCACAAGGTGGCAAAGCTTTGCTTTTAACTGGAGTACAAGAAGGAGAAGAGACAATCATAATCTTGGAAGGAGGATGGTTCTTCTCTTGATTTTCTCACGTCCTTTTGGTTACAAGTTTCCCTTTTGGTCTAACTTAAGTCTTCCTTGATTTGGTCTGAGATGAAGAAGAAAAGATTCTTGAAGGAACACCATAGAAACTTCAATAGGAGTTTTAGAAGATGAACCTCTTTGGGTAGATAAAGAAGACACAACCTGTTTGGGGCTGGGAGTTGACATGGTAAAACTCTTCCACATGGCTGGGAGCTCAAAATACAAGAGGTTAGCAAATGCTTAAATGATCACTCAAACATAAAGAATTGGAAAATGGTATAAAATCCAAGTATCAGTAAGAGAAGTTTGCTACCCTTTGCTTGTATTTTGAGCTCCCTCTTGACATTGTTAAGCTTTAAGAGTTTGGGATCATCGAGACCTACTCGATTTACAAAAGGAGATTAACATTCTGGTTCAACGCACAGTACCTTGAAAGAACTTTCAGAATTGGCTAAGTTCATGAGGAAATCCCAAGCCTCAGCAAGATTGCCACGTAGTTGAGAAGATTGTTGAAAAGGGCTTTGTTGAGATTCCATGTGGGAAAATTAGAAATTGGAGGAAAGAAATGGGTAAGCCTAGCATAAAGGTAAAACCTCTTCCAAATTCCAACAAAAGATTGAAAAGGTCCTACAAGCCTATGTCACTGAGTGAATTGTAGAAATCCTAAGCCAAACATAGAAAGAGTTGATGATACTCCAATCTTGAAAAAGTAGAGAACAATTCAAGACAAACAGGAACAGAGTATATACCACAAGTAGCAATGAAAGCGAAGATCATATTAGCTAAAGGAACATGCCAAAACGAGATGGTGTCTAAAAACAATTGATGAATAAAAGGCAAGACCATTCCTCCATTAAGGTTAGCTTCATAGATTGTAATATACCTTTTGTGAATGACATTTGGATTATCATTCGGATCATGAAGTAAATGATCATTGTCCTTTAGTGCCATCTCATTACGAATCAACCTAACTCTATCTTGATTAATCTCTGGAGAGAGTCCAAAAGCTTCTAGGTCATTAATGGATAATACTTGAGTCTCCATAGCACGTCAAGTAACAGAAGGCAAATAAGATATGGCCTTGGAGACATTGGAAAACTAGCAATCTCAAGAGGACATTGCGGAAAATAAAAGTTCAGCGAAGTTTGAAAGAACTCACTGAAAAAGTTGTCAGAGAAGGTGAAGAAATAAGACTTGCAAGAACACCTCCGAAACCCTAAGAGGAAGCTCGAAATGTGCTAGAAGAAAAGAAGAAAGGGAAGGTTTTGGTAAAGCTAGAAGAGACAATTCTGTCTTACTCAAATCCCAAGATTTTTGGAGCCGTTTGAGTTTCAGAAGGAAGTTCTCAAGAGACGTCACCCTCTAATATTGGTTGCGAAAATCAATAATTAATGCAGCTGTCCAATCAGGCAAGTCAAAAGACATAGTTTTATTGGTTGAGCTTCTGGAGACCTTCAACAAGCTTTGAAAGAGAAGGTACAAAGACTGAATTTACAACATTTCAACTTCCAAGGCATTTAATCCTTTCAGGTCGCCAGGCTCAAAGGGAGTAGTAAAGGGAAGAATGGGTACGAAACGAATGGCCCAACCCAATTACGCATAAACCCTGATCATGAAGTAAAGAGTCTATCCGGTCTATTTTATGGTCCAGACCTAAGAAGGTCTATAAACATGAGCTCATAAAATTTCACAAAAAGTCCTCACGCATGACCACTACTCAATACTATCTTAGTAAGCCTCAGGACCTACAAAGTCAGAGACTTACAACAAAGTTATAGGTCGCCAGGGACATCCTCGAAGGTCGTAGGCCATCATCCACAAGGTCTCCAGAGAGCTCTCCAAAGACCTCTCGAGACCATGAACTACTTTCCTAGCAATCACCAAGACTTGTTAAGAAAATGTAACACACTTTAACAAGGAAACTTAAAAAGGGAGAACACGATCAAAGATTGACTAAATACACTTTTTTCCAATCACGTTAGATTGCACCAGATTACACAGGATACAGTTGATTTCCATCAGGACATAACTCTTGATTTGAATGAGATTGATTGATTTCACTTAAATAAGATATTATGATTACAGATCAATAGATACGGAAAATACATTCAGTCTTCTAGTGTATACACTCCATCTTACTTAGCCCTTTCTAGTGATTGACTTGATCGTTAGAGTGTACCCTAAGGCGACAACCTGCTCCGGTGATTCCATTTTCTCCTCAACTAGTTGTTCTTACAGGAGTCAAGGCAGTAAGGTGACCCACTGGACCGATTTACTTTGTTATGAAAAGTTAAATAAATATGTTTAGGACTTTTTTTGGGAATTTAAATTGATTGATGAAATATATGATGTCTTAAATATTATATTTGTTAATTTTTTATTTTTTAGTTATAATATAGGTTTTATTTTTGGAAATTTAT
>JAWZTD010055254.1:0-10261 GCA_035221335.1 Echites panduratus | reverse complement strand
GTAGAATACCATATGCTTCGACAGTTGGTAGTCTAATGTATCTCATGCTTTGTACTAGGCCAGATATTTGTTTTGCCTTAGGCATGGTTAGCAGATATCAGTTAAACCCAGGGGAGGTCCATTGGCAAACGGTGAAGCACATCTTTAAGTATCTTAAAAGTACTAGAGATCATATGCTGATTTACCGTGTTGATGATTTAATTCCAATTGGATATACAAACTCGGATTTCCAGGTTGATAGGGATGAAAGAAAATCTACTTCTGGATATGTCTTCACCTTGTCAGGAGCTGCAGTTTCATGGAGAAGTATCAAGCAATCTTGCATTGCTGATTCTACTATGGAAGCAGAGTACGTAGCAGCTTCGGAAGTGTCCAAAGAGGTTGTATGGCTTAGGAAGTTCTTAACAGAACTGGGAGTCATACCAAACATGGACAAACCGATAATGTTGTACTGTGATAATAGTGCTGCAGTTGCACAGTGCAACGAGCCACGAAAACCACCGTAAAGGCAAGCGCATAGAGAAGAAGTATCACTTGATCCGGGACTTCATTCAGAAGAAGGAGATAGTGGTAGAACAAATTCCTTCATAGAATAATCTAGCAAATCCTTTTACTAAACCAATAACAGAAAGCGTCTTCAAAAGACATCTAGACGCTATGGGAGTTAGAGTATGATAGTTAGTCTTATTTGTGCAAGTGGGAGTCTGTTGGGATTTATGCCCAAAAAGACTAAATAAAATATATATATTTTTTGTAATTATTAATTTAATTGAGATGTTGTTTGAATTACTTTAATGCATATTTTTATTTTCATACAGTAAGGTCCAATTTGATTTAAATAGGTGATCTATGTGTTGGGATGTTCAGCACAGTAAGGTATGGATCATTGGAAGTTTAAATCATAAGGAATTGTTCTTGGCCGGTTAATGGAATTGGGCATTCCATTAAATAAAGGTCATAACACATTAATCTCCTTTAAGCAGGGTGAATTACCTTTATTCATTGGGTAGTATTCCCGGACTATTTGTGTTAGCATATTTTGTATGTGTAGAACTGGGCCACATAGTGATTGTTCTCTAAATGTACTATCAAAGAAAAGAGAACTAGTATCATTGTTGCTACCGAGTGGACACGTCCCTATGACATGAGTATGGGCTGGCGAAGTTAGGTCTTTGTACCTTAACATGACATGGGTGAGGTTTCATGTATATGAGACCAATACCCTTTTATATTAGGTATATTGATTTAGTTAGTTAAAACAGACCTATACAAGAGGGTCTCTATGCCATCTCATTTATGAGATGGATTAATAGCCCCCTTGTGGATTGTTCAAGTTAGTTCACTAAACCCAAGGCCTTGGTAGTACTATTCAGTACTAAATATTCTTTCAGTGAATATTCTTGTGAACTTAACAAATTGAACAAGATACCGAGGGATGGTAGATGCTATTGAGTGTATATCAGACCTAGGCTCAATAGTGGGTATTACATAAAAGGGCAAATGTGTTAGTACACCTGTAGGTCAAAGACGAAATATTGAGATTTATCTCAACAAGCTTTCTGTTACTACGACAATGCTTTTGGAGTACATCATCTTCTTATGGTGATAATAGAAGATGTTTAAAATGACTAAGTATATGGCTATTATGTAGCAAGGGTATTTTGGTCATTTTATGGAGAACAATGTGTCTTAAGGTCCCCAATCTAGCCCTATTGTTTATGAATGATTTTTGTATCATTCTAAAATAGGAATTGAAGAAGAATTATATAAACCTTGGAATTAATTATTTAAGTTTGAATAAAATTAAATGATTTATTTTATTTAGTCTTATAATTAATTTGGGCTTTGGTCCATAAGATTAATTATATTTGGGCTTGGACTAAAAATAAATAAATGGGTTTCTTAAAATGGATTAATCTTGGCCCATAGTAGCCAATGCCCTAATTAGGTTATTATAGGATGTTTGTATATATCCTATTATAACTAGCAATTAGGGTTATTCTAGCATTTGGTCTAAGAAACCCTAAAGTCCTCTCTCAAGAGATAACATTTCTTCTTCTCCATTCCTAGTTTTGTTCACCCAAAACTTTCATCTTAGGGAATAGATTGGAATATCTTAAGCTTTGTAGATTGCTATCCAAATACAAAGGAAGTGAAGACCGATATACAATCTTGAATCTAAAGGTATCATTTCTCTTTTGTGTGTAAATTTTTTCTAAAATATTGTTTTAGAACTATTTTTCTTTGTGGATTATGGATCTATCTCCCTACAATTTTGCCTCAGATGATTACGAGGTTTTGATGATTAAACGTATATTAACCCGACACTATTTCTCAAGCATTAACCAATATAACCAAAAGGTGACCCCAAAAAAAACCCAAGCTAGTTGAATTAGACAAGAGCTCTAACAAGAACTAAAAAAGATAGAGAAAGTTGTCAAATCTCAAATTGTATTCAATAATAATCTGATGTTAACTTAGTCTTACAATAGCCCTATTTATGATAACAAACGATACCTAATCAACACAAGTTACCTAATCCTTTTCTAATAAGTATTAGGAAAGTATTCTAAGAATCCTAATTGGAATGAACAACTAGAATAACAATAAAATATTGATTGGAGACACATTGGAAAGATCTCCCAGTCAAATAATGACTAAAATTATTTTAAAAAATAAAATTTTAAAAAAATTGTTTTCACATAGGTTTGACAGATGATCGGTGTTGAAACTACTCCCAATTTGCATTCATTTTGCTAAAAATTTTTCCACCAAGCTTTTTTAATATAAAACAGTGTTTTAGTGACTTCATTTTTTTTCTTCTTTTGAATGCATTGGAGTCTCTAAATGAAGATCTTCTATAGGATCTTGGAAGAATCGAATTATCAATTTTCTTAACGTGTGGTTCGACCTTCAGGACTTCTCCTCTTGCCATCACTTCTTGCATTTCTTTGATCTCCATCAGAACTCAAGAGGATATTGTAGTAGAACAAGTCCGAGAAACTCCAATTAAAGTCGATGAGATACCTTGTGGTGTAATGTGGCAAGTGAACATGTGGACGATAAGTTGAGACTTCTTTGCATGGATCTTTCAAAGCTTGATGAGATAAAATTGCTGAACGCAAGGGTTGAATTGAAAATTGAAGAAGAACATGAGTTGAAAATGTGAGGGAAGATGAAAAAGAGGAGTGTAAAAAGAAATAGAGAAAAAGGAAAAGAGTGAAATTGAGAGAAAATATTTGATAAAGAAAAAGCGAGTTCTTATAAAAAAGATAAAGAGAATAAGAGTGCCTTGAGCAAAGAAATTTTTATTCCCATTTTAACATTAACCATTCTATTTCCCATGTTATGTTGCCTATATATCAGGAATCTAAAGGATTAATCAAATTAAAGGAAGGCAAAGAGAACATGGTAATGAATTGATGAGTTTTGAGCATGACCTAAGCAAACATGATTTTGATAATGTTTATGATGTAATCAAGGTATTTTTGTTGAATTCTTTGAACATGATGATTCAGGTATAGAGAAAGTAAGTTGTATATTCCCATGTATCTTGTGAATGTATTAATGATTATTGAGTTTCATGGGAAATGTATGATAATTTGTATAGAGCAGGTACTCTTGCAAAAGAAGTCTATTATTGTAAATGAATACTTGTTGGCATTCATTGTGTTTGTTTGGGATACTGTGCATTCTAACATGTGTGGAGATAATCTATATATGTAAAGTTAGGAATTTTCTCTACAATCTTATGTCTTAATGGAAGATTTTTAGAAATCAATGATATCATGCTTTATAGGGTCATAGACCATTGAAACTTATGATTATGCTTTCAGTCAAAAGGTTTTGTTTTCTTGCTTGAGGATATCTATGCTTGGTTATACTGTTCTTTTCATGAGATACTTGTAGATGAAATGTAGTTCTTTTCAATCAAAGAATGGCCATCAAATTGGTATGAAGAAGAGGTAGGGAATTTTCATGATGACACTTCAATGGAAGATAGCACTTGTCAAGGTTTTGAAGACAATTAATCTTTGTGGTAAGTATTATACTGATCTTTAATTCATTTTAGAGACATTTCACCTTTCAATGTAGGACTTAGAGATTCGAGGATGTTTTTTTTTTTGGAGGGAGATCAAAGAAGCACTTGAAATGATAATTCCTAAAGGTCTGATCATATGTTCAGGATGAGTTAAGAGAATTGATAATTCGATTTATCTAAGATCGTGAAGAGCTTTTAAAAAATTGATGCAAATCGAAAGTAATTTCAATGCCAGTCATCCCGTCAAGCCTATTTGACCATGCATTTGTTTTTTTTATTAGTTTTAAGTCCTTATGTGTCTCCAATTAATGTTTTATTGTTATTCCGGTTTAGTAGTTTATTCAAATTAGGATTTTTAGAATACTTGCCTAATTCTTGTTAGAGAAGGATTAGCTTGGGCTAAGAATTCTCTATATCTTTTGATTTTTCTTAGAATTCTTGACTTATCATTCAATTAGCCTAAGTTGTTTGTGGCGTCAGCAATTGGAGATATTAGTTCACGCTTGAGAAACAAAGTTTGGTCAATATGTACATTCAATCATAAAAATGTTGTAATCTTTTGATGCCAAATTTCGTACTTGTGTAATGATGGAGATCAAAGAAGCACTCGAAGTGATGGCAAGCTGAGAATTCCTAAAGGTTCAATCATAAGTTTGAGGACAAATGATTTAAGGCAATTGATAATTCACTATAGTTGACAATTCTGAGTTGATAGGTTGAAATTACCTTGTATAGCTGAACCCAAGCCATATATAGGTTACAGTGGTTCAATGATTGTGGAAAACCAGTTCAAATCTCTTTTTCTACAGGGAATTATAGTGATGAAGTGTGGTGCCCATGCAAGCTACATTTGTTACTTTAGAGGCCTTGGTAACATGATAGGAAAGTTACATTTGATGGCTACAAGAATAAATATACTCTTGATTTTGAAGGGAAGAAGATTCATTTGAATTCATTGAAACCACATGATATCAAATGACACTTTTTGAGAAGATGAGAGAATATTATGAAGAAGATGAGAGAAAAGAAAATGAGGGAACGAAAGAAGAGAGTGGATAAATGAGAGAAAAGGAAAAAGAGAGAGTAAAAGAGGATGAGAAAGAAAAGCGAGAACAAGCGAGGAAAAAAAATGGGAGAGAATTAGAGTGAAAAGAAATTGAGATTTTATGCAGAAGAAAGAGAAGTAAAGAGTGCTTGTATGAATTTGAGGCCTATGTCATTGTTGATGTTTAAACATTCTTTGAATTCTACTTCTATTGATACTATTTGTTCTATTGTTGGTGCCCATGCAACTTACATTTGTTACTTGGGAGGCCTTGGCAATATGATAGGAAAGTTACATTTGATGGCTACAAGAACAAATATACTCTTGAGTTTGAAGGGAAGAAGATGCATTTGAATTCATTAAAACCACATGATATCAAAAGACAATCTATTGAGAAGATGAGAGAATATTATGAAGAAAAAGAGAGAAAAGAAAATGCGGAAAAGAAAGAAGAGAGTGAATCGAAAATGAGAGAAAGGAAATGGAGAGAGTAAAAGAAGATGACAAAGAAAAGAGAGAACAAGAGAGAAAATAGAAAGGCTAAAATAATAAGAGTGAAAAGAAAATGAGTTTTTATGCAAAAGAAAGAGAAGTGAACAGTGCTTGTGCTAATTTGAGGCCTATGGTATTGTTGATGTTTAAACATTTTTTGAATTCTACTTCTATTGATACTATCATCTCTTGTCCTAGTTCTATTCGTTCTTTTATGAAGGAATTTGATGATGTATTCCTGAAAGAACTTCCAAAGGAGTTGCTTCCAATTTGATTGAACATCAAATTGGTCTCATTCTTGGTGCTAACCCCTAATAAAGCCTCTCATAGAACAAACCCAAAGGAGATCATGGAACTTCAAAGGCAAACTGAGGAACTCCTTGACCTAGACTTGATGATATGTTGGATGAATTAAGTGGAAGTGTATGCTTTTCTAAAATTGATTTGAATAGTGGATATCATCAAATAAGAATGAAAGAAGGGGATGAATGGAAGATTGCTTTTAAAACACACATGGTTTATATGAATGGTTGGTTATGCAATTTGGTCTTAGAAATGCAAGTACTACATTTATAAGGATTATGACCATGTGCTTAGACATTGCATTGGAAAGGAGAATTGCTTTTGAGATACTTAGAAGTGAGCAATTGCACGTTAACTTGAAAAGGCATTCATTTTGTTTACAAAAGGTCACTTTTCTTGGTTATATTGTTGCTTCTAATGGTATTCATGTTGATGATAAAAGATCAAAACAATAAAGGAATGGCTTGCACCTATGAGCTCAAGTGAGGTTAGAAGCTTTCATGGTTTGGTTTCATTTTATAGAAGATTTGACCCTAACTTTAAAACTATTATAGACCCTCGTACCAAGATTATTAAGGTAAAGGTCAAGTTTAGATGAGAAAAAGAATAAGAAGAGGCTTTTCAATTGTTGAAATCCAAACTTGCAAGTGCCCCTATCATTTCTCTACCCGATTTTCCTGAAGTTTTTGAGATTCAATGTAATGCTTCAGGTTTTAGAATAGGTGTTGTCCATATGCAAGCAAGAAAGCCAATTACTTATTTTAGTGAAAAGTTGAATGGTGCTTCTTTGAATTCTACTTTTGATAAAGAATTATTTACTTTGGTCAGGTCGTTGGAGCATTGGTTATTGCCTAAAGAGATTTTCATCCACACTAATCAGGAATTCTTGAAGCACTTGAAAGGACAAATAAAGCTGAGCAAAAGGCATGTCAAATGGGTAGAGTTCATTGAGTTGTTCCCCTACGTTATCAAGTACAAACAAGGCAAAGTGAATGTAGTGACAGATGCATTAACAAAGAGGTACACTTTAGTTTCTACCCTTGGTGCTCTATTACTTGGTTTCGAATTTGTAAAAGAATTGTATAAGGATGATGAATACTTCAAAGACATGTTTCTTGCTTGTGAAAAGAGTCCATATGATAAATTTTACTTGCATGATGGCTATTTGTTTAGAGAAGATAAGTTATGTGTGCCTAGATGTTCTTTGGAAAAATTACTTGTTGTTCAGAATCATGGAGGTGGTTTGATGGGACATTTTGACGTCTCTAAGACTTTAGATGTTTTAAATTGGCCACACATGAAAAGAGATGTGGTGAAAGTGTGAAAATTCATTGTTTGTAAGAAAGCTAAATCTACTCTTAAACCACAGTGCTCCTTGGAAAGATGTTGCTATGGATTTTGCGCTGGTTTGCCAAGGGCTAGGAGAGGTAATTACTCCATTCTTGTTGTTGTTGATAGATTTTCAAAGATTGCACACTTCATTGCATGTTCCAAAGTCGATGATGCTATTAGTGTGGCAAATTTGTTCTTTCAAGAAGTGGTTTGACTACATGGAATCCCCAAAACTATTTTTGTTTTCAATTACAAGTCATCCTCAAACGGATGGACAAACCAAGATGGTTAATTGGACCTTATTAACTATGTTGAGAGTTATCAAGAGGAATTTAAAAAGTCTTGGGAAGATTGTTTGCTATTTATTGAATTTGCTTTATAATAGATGGGTTCACTTCTTGTACTCTCAATATTCTTATTTTGAATTGATGTATGGTTTTAATCCTTTAACTATAGATTTAACTCCTCTACCTGTGAATGAACTGCAAAGCTTTGATGGAAAGAAAAAGGCTGATTTGGTGAAGTAATTACATATTAAGACAAGGGAGAATATTTAATTGCAAAAGCAGAGATATATGCTCAACACTGCAATAGAAAGAAGGTGACTTTTGAAATTGGAGATTGGGTTTGGATAATCTTAAGGAAAGAAAGGTTTCCACAATCTAGAAAGACCAAACTTGATCCAAGAGGAGATAGTCCATTTCAAATCATAGAAAAGATCAATGGCAATGCTTACAAAGTGGATCTCCATGGTATAAGTATCATGTTAGTCCTACATTCAATATTAATGATCCCTCTCCTTTTGGTAGAAAAAATCGATATGACGACAAATCCTCGAGGAGAGGGGGAATAATGGAAATCAAGCTCCTTCAATGCCTTCATAACCTATAACTAGGTCAAGAGCTTCAAAGATGAGGAAGGTTTAATCACATTTCTTCAAGGCTACTAGATTTTTGAAGCTATGAATGATGGAACCAACTTGACAAAGATTATGATAGTGAAGCTATGGAATATCTCTTCAATTTGGCTTGGAAGACTTGAAATGAAATCCTGAAATAAAAATGCCACAAAAGAAGGGAATGAAAGACAACAAGATGGCATGAAGAAATGGAAGCAAAATGGAGACCAAAATGTGTAGGAAGCAGCTTCGTCGCCCTTGTCTGGGGCCGAACAGTTTTTGACATTCTTCTCCAACAATTCCTAAGAGCACCCAACCCTGGTCCTGTTCTTATTTGCCATCTGATGCTTCTACCAGCCAGCTATCACCTTCATGCAATCTTACTTGTTTTTTCTTGTAATTTTTGATAGTTTGAATGGCATTTTATGTTTTTAACACCATAGCAAGACTAATTAGGTAATTATTTACTTATACTATAAATATGCTCTTATTTCAATTAGACAAACATATTTTCCTCTTCGAGAGAATTTGAAACAAGATCAAACTTGATTTTTTTTTTGAGTTCTTGAGTGACTCTTCTTAGGGTTCTTAAGGGATTACACAAGGGGCTTTCAACTACTTGGGTTAGGTATTGAATAGTTTACCAAATCAAGAGATTGGTTGATGAGGATTCTTCTTCATAGAGGTCAATTGAGTCTTTCGTAAGAAATTCTCTTTCAATAAACTACTAGTGTTTTCTTCTCAATGGTTGTTTTCTTTTCTCTCCCAAAATCTTTTTGAATAATTAGTTAGTTTATATCTCTATATTATTCCTTAGTTACTGAATTCCTATAACAACCAAGTTAGTGCATGTAGCATATCCTTGAACAGTGAGATAGAGGAAAGGAAGAACCCATCTACATAGTGTTATAGGGGAAAGAAGTACTTTGTGTACTATGAGAGGATAGTGACCCCCCAGTGGTATCACGATTTGCTTCTTTGAAACTCTATGATATGTGGATGTGATCTTTTGATGAATATTCTTGCAAATTTTAGGTGTGTTGTTTTAAAAGAACTTAAATCTAATAACATAACCTTTCAAAAGATCACATCCATATATCATAGAGTTTCAAAGAAGCGAATCATGATATCACTGGCGGGGGTCACTATCCTCTCATAGTACACAAAGTACTTCTTTTACCTATAACACTGTGTGGATTGGGTACTTTCTTTCCTTTATCTCACTATTCAAGGATATGCTACATGCACAAACTTGATTGTTATAGGAATTTTGTAACTAAGGAATAATATGGAGATATAAACTCCTTAAGAATTCAAAGAGATTTTGGGAGAGAGAAGAAAGCAAACCATTGAGAAGAAAACACTCATAGTTTATTGAAAGAGAATTTCTTACAAAGACTCAATTAACTTGGAAACAAAACTCGATTGCAACAGGTACGAACGTTCTGCAGTTCGATTTCATAGGTTTTGGAAGATTTTTTAAATCAAACCACACTTGATTCCTTAAAATCCTAACCGTCGTTTTAATAAATAGAGTATAACAGTTCAGTTCGGAACCGAATATCTTGATTGGTTTTTTTTGTCCAATTAACCTATAAGAAAATAATTTGAATCAGTTCTATTCAAAACAGAATAACTTGATTAGTTTTTTTATGCCCAATTAACCATAAGAAATAATTTGAAAGGATTGAATAACAGGATTATATTTAGTTTTGTAATGCCTAAGAAAAAAAATTTCTACAAAACCAATAGACCTTAAGAAAATATCATTTTAAATATTTTAAAACACATACCATAATTAACTTCATACTACACAAAAATTTTTTGCTATTATTCTATTATAACAAAATTAAAATAAATACCATAATAAACCGTTACAATACAAAATTATAAAATAACATCACATGATGCTTACAGTCTTCTACTATGTTCTTATATGGTCTTTAAAGGAAAACAAGGAATCACCATTTTAATATGTTAAATTAATAACCTAGAGCAAAAACAGACTATCTGCATAACAATAAAATCCAAGAGCAAGATAGTCAGAAGATCTGTATAAACAGAAACAAACATGATGTGATTCCTTGGATTGAAGTTTCTCAATTCATTGGCTCAATCCTTAGAACAACTCACAATGAAACAAATTTAC
>JAWZTD010055203.1:0-10277 GCA_035221335.1 Echites panduratus | reverse complement strand
TCGGTTTTATGTGCCTTAAGGGGTTCAAACATAAAACCAATTTATTATGTGAGTCATGTTCTCCAAGGTCCTGAGTCACGATACTCACCCTTGGAAAAACATGTTTTGGCTTTAATAATCACCGCTAGAAAATTAAAGCCTTATTTTCAATCCCATACAATTCATTTACTAACAAATGCTCTTGTCAGGCAAATTTTACACAAGTCGGACATCGCCGGTCGGCTGATGAAATGGGCTATCGAACTTTCGGAGTTCTATATCCATTATCTTCATTGAAAAACCATAAAAGGTCAGATTCTAGCAGATTTTGTTCTGGAATATACTTTGCCCCGATCCTCTCAAAATACACTCATATCTGACACTCCTCCTCCTTTACAGGATTGTTGGATTTTGAATACAGATGGATCGGCTAAAGGTGCAGGCTTTGTTTTACTTAGTTCTAAAGGTACCAGATTCACATATGCTTTGAAATACAATTTTGCAATTAGCAATAATGAATCTGAATAAGAAGCTTTCTTGGTAGGTCTCCGAGTGGCAGAAAATCTTCACTTTAAAAATTTAATAGTGCGAACAGATTCACAGCTTCTTGTGGGACATGTCAATGGTGAGTATGAAGCAAGAGAAGATAACATGAAAAACTATCTTGCCATTGTTCATAAACACTTTCAAAATTTTGCATATCTTAAAGTTGAACATGTTGCTCGAGCACAGAATTCTGAAGCTGATTTTTTGTCTAAAGTTCAATCTGGAACTTATCTCGATGGTCTTTGGATTGAGCCATTACAAAAGAAGACTATTGATTATATCTCTCTTTTTCCAGCCGCCGCTGCACCTTCATCGTGGATCACTCCAATTTTCCAATACATTACCGATGGTACTTTACTCGAGGACAATATCGAAGCACGCAAAATTCAAACTTCTTCATCACGGTATGTCATTATGAACAATCAATTATACCACAGAGCATTTTCTTGGCCGCTCTTGAAATGTGTATCTCCTCATGAAGGTAATTATATTCTCAGAGAAATACATGAATTTATATGTGGTTCTCATATTGGCAGACTATCCTTAACAAGCAAAATTATGCATGCAGGTTATTTTTAGCCTACTATGGATCTGGATTCCCAATAGTTTCTTAAAACTTGTAAAAAATGCCAATTGCATGACAACGTTCATCGTCTTCCTTAGACAGAACTCCATTCCATGACATTCCCGATTCCCTTTTATCAATGGGGAATGGACCTTTTAAGCCCCTTTTCCAAAGCATCAGGAGGTCGTGAATTTTTTGTCTTGGCAATTGATCATTTCACTAAATGGATAGAGGCTTGTCCATTGGCTTCAATTACTTCAAAAAGGTAAAAGATTTCTTTTGGGAAGAAGTAATTACTCGCTATGGTATTCCTACTGTCCTTATCACAGATAATAGAAAACAGTTTGAATTTAAAAAATTCACTGAATTTTGTCAACTATTTCACATAGATCATCGGTTTACTTCTGTTGCACATCCTCAAACCAATGGCCTAACTGAAGTTGCAAATAGAATTATCTTGCAAGGTCTAAAGAAGCATTTTGACTTGGCTAAGGGCAAATGGGTAGATGAAATTTCTAATGCTCTATGGTCATATCGAACTACCCCTAACGCTCGTACAAATGAATCTCCTTTTAACTTGTGTTTTGGTACAGATGCTATACTCCCAGTTGAAATCGGAAGTTCGTATACTAGAATCGACCTATTTAATGCTCAATGGAATGATCAAAAGCTGGCTGAAAACCTAATCCTTCTAGATGAAGTTCGTCACCGAACCTCTATTCGTGAATTGGTATACAAAAAGAAATTCACAAGTTATTACAATAAGAAGGTTCGGCGAAATACATTGAAAATTGGCGACTTAGTACTCCGCAAAAATGAAGTGAGTAGACAAGACTCAACTAGAAAGCTTGATCCAACATTTGAAGGACCATACATAATTACTAAGGACAATCACAATGGAAGCTATCGGCTAACAGATATGGATGGCAATGAAGTTGCACGCACTCCGAATGCTATGAATTTAAGGAAATTTTTCCCTTAATCTCATATGTTTAACCTATCCTTTTGTCTCCAACCTATCCTTTTTACTTTAATATACCATTAAGCAGTCATCTTGTAATATTTTTATTTCACTTGCATTCATTTGTAAATTTTTCTCTTTTAGATGATTCTCTACAATGAAGAGTCCAATTGTACGTTAGGATGATTCTCTATAATTGAAAAGTAATTTATAAAGTTTTATTTGATTCAAATGATCCTCTGTTCTTGAGGATTCAATTATATATTATTGCCAATTCCGTTTGGATAAACTTCTATAATCGTCCACACACTTGATAAAATAAAGCTCATCCATAAACATATGCTTCATATTATATTTCAAAAAATATATATAATACAATCATTCATTTCACTACTTCATCAGTTTTATATTTGAATGATAAACAGTCATAAGTTAACAATAAAAAACTTATAAATTAAATTGAAGGGTCTGTTGGAGAATCATCCATATTAGTTGCCTGAGAATCTACATTTTGAGTTGGCCAAAGATCAGATTCATTGGCTGGTTGAGGATCTACTTATTGTTCTACTTTGGGAATCGGCTCCTCCGGTGCTGAAGTTTAAGCCATACCTCCTTCCACATTATCAAGATTAGTAGATTCAGTTTCTCCTTCTTCTTCATCGTCTGATCCTTCACTTTCAGATGAAGTGTTCATTTCTTGCAAATTGAAGTGTTCCTCCCATGGAAGCGGATACACCTTCTCCACCTCTAAAAACATCTTAATATGCTGAAGGAACATACTCCTTTATACCTTGGGATTAGATATCTTCTAAAATCAATTTAAACCCGATTTTTACATCTTTAAATGTTACCTGATCCCACATATTTTTACATCGCTTAGACTTCCAAAAATTTTCCAATACCTTCTCCTATACCGATTCCAGTAGATCTCCATGTTCATAATCATACCGAGCCTTTACTTCTATAGCAACCTTTTTCCAATTTCGGCTCCGCTCCATCTCTTCATCCAGACGACTCTCCAACTCTCCTTTGCGGTCTAAAAGTTTACCGATTATTTCTACATGACTTTTATTCTCGGCCATGAGCTCTGCTATTTTATTTTCATTTGCTTTTATTTTTAGCATCGTCTGCTCGCTCTTTTTTTCCACTTCACCTATCTCCTCCACCGCTTGTTCCAAGCGTTTGAACACTTCAAAATTTGTCACCAAAGTCTGCAATAATTAAACATCGTCACTATATCAATCTTAAACATTTCTAACATCAACAAAATTCATCTTTACCTTCACATTTTGGAGACACCAATCATTCATGAGATCACCTATCCCTATACTCGAACTCGCCCGAGTCTCCCCAGCAGTGAAAGCATGCTCTAGAAAATCCTTAGCATTCTTCACATTGGATAGCCTATCATTTTCCTTGATTGCCCACCCCGGAATATGCAGCTGATTTTCTTCATCTTCACCAGAAAGCTCTCGAGATTCTCGGATAACCCCTTTGGCTCTTCACCAGAAAGCTCTCGAGATTCTCGGATAACCCCTTTGGCTTTCTTTTGTCCAACCTCTTCCACCATCGGTTGACTTCTTTTTTGCTTCGATGCCGATGGTGGGCACTCCGTCAAAATAACATTCCCTGCTTCCCTTCTCCGCCTTGCATTTTTAGCATCCATTCCACCTTGCATTAATTTTTCTCTGTCATTTTCTTTCGACTCCTACTCTTTGGAGCTGTCTTGCTAGCATCTGCTATTCCCTTCCCCTTCTCTATATCCGATCTTGAAGCATCGGTTGTTTTCCTCTTTTTCTCTACAAACATACCATTAATATAAAACACATTATTGTTACCTGTTACAAAGCTGTAACTTTAATCCATCGGAACCTCATAAACAATTTGATAATTAGGCACCATACCCGATGCTCTCTTTTTTGCTCCGACTTTAGCAAGCAAGTTCTTTCCTAGTTCTTCCCCTGCATAAAAAATTGTCTATTAGTCCAATTCTTTTATTATACTTTTATCATTAGCTATAATATAAAATCATAAAAGACATAACATACTCAATTCAATCATATTTAATTCCTGCAGATTCATTATTCCCTCTATCCTCAACAGTTTATCCGACCAATTTTCATAACACTTCAACAAAAACCCAAAATTCTCCAATAAAACATAATCCCTAGAATCGACTATTTCTAAAATCGGATTTTTATTATTCACTGATTTAGCTTCATTCCAATCAAAGTCAATTCTTGACAAGCTTGAATGTTTTAAATAAACGTAATCTTCTTTCCAATTACGAATCGAAGTTGGACCCTGAAATATTGTCGTACCCGATGACTTCTTTTGGGCATAAAAGAGCCCTCGCCCTTCTTCTGAGTTATACTTTTGACAGAGCATAAAGCATCGTCTCCATAATTCTAAGCTGATCCTCACCCCACTAATCGACACATCAAAATAAATGCTACTGTGGCTCTAATTACATTTGGGTTTAATTGCCCTAATTGAATCTTAAAAAATATCATAATATCTACAAATAGTGGATGAATTGGCACCCGCAACCCTGCCTTAAAATGTGCTAGATACGTGGTTTGAAACCCTTCTGGTGGCAATCTAATACTTGTATTCACTCCTCCAATTCTCAATTCACAAGTATCGGGCAAAGAAAAAGCCTCTCTTAGACCCCTAGCATTACTAAACTTACACTCCATACTTTGATATTGAGGAACTCCTGCATCTTCTCCATCGTCATAAGCAGGATCGGTAAGATCCTTGTGTTTTTCAGCATATATACTTAAGGGTGGATGATAGTCCACACCGATCATCTCTAAACTTTCATTCACATACGAGTAATCTATTCTCATCTCCCCGTATTGATACCTATTGCTCATAGGTTTACCAATTTGAAACACCTCACCGATCCTAATAACTTCATCTCCACTGTCAGATCCTTCCTCCGATTCCATACTTTCTACCTCCCCACCATCCATCGCAGCAAACATCCTCTCAATAGATCAGACACTCACTTCCGGTTACTCTAAATCTCCTTGATTACTAAACATTTTTACAAACGGCAATCTGAAAAACACAAAGACAAAGGAAGATTCAAATACCTTTGTCAAAAGCCATGGAAATTAAATCTTCACAAACACGCACAAAGCTGCAAAATAAAACAAGAAATATACCAGTTAATTACCCAGAAAAGCCAAAACCTCTTCACCCTTACACACCAAAGTATGACCAAACACCATTTTGGTAAATACAGTGACACTATTACACTTTCTTCTTGCCTTCGCTGCTACAATTCCTTTTTCTTCGTTCCTGCTCTATGTCGTTTGCAAACACACAAATGAAAAAGGTAAAGGAATTTTCAACAAAACCCTAACTTTTACCTTTTCCCGCTTCGAGAAACGTAACCGCCAAACTTCACAATTTAAATCCATCCGTAGGATTTACACACATCTCCATAACTGTCAATTGATGAGAGACACATTTATGAGGAGAGAGAATAAATGTGCCCCGACTTTCGACTATACTAATTATAATATTCTCATCCCCATATTCTAAACAGCTGATTCTCCTCAATTGTTCTAGCCAATTGGTACATTACATTTGTTAAAACCAATCGGCTGATTCATCGAATCAAAGCATCGCCCACTCTCACATCTGTTGATCGATTTCTAACAATCGTCTAAAAAAAAAAAGGGCGTATGATACACTATGGTGTATTTACACCGTAATTCATAGACAGTTACATTACCCTTTATCTACAATATATACATGAATTTGATCCTCATTCTGTGAACTATACAAGAATACACAAGTTCACAAGAAATAACTTGCTCAATCCTAAGCAATTAACCCTCCAAGGAGGCTGGGTTAATACTTATACAAAGTTAAGAATAAATGCATCAAATCCCACATTGAGGAATGATGCCATTAATGCTCCATTAGTGCTCCACTAATGGAATGATTATAGTTGTCTATAAATAGGACAACACCCCTCCAAATAAGATAATGCTTTTAACCGCTTTTAATACACTTTCCCAATTTAGCTTCAGGCATTTGCTAACTTTAGCATCGGAGTGAAATTGGCATCACCTCAAATTTCATTCTAACCTCTTTGTTTTGCAAGATCCCCCATAGCCAAAAAGACCGATCTACCCTCCATTAGATTTCAACATCATCAATAGCCAATCCCCAAACCATACATTATAAGGTTAAAAGTCCTATTTGACTGAAGTTGACCAATTTCTTATAATTAGTGGAGAGTGTGTGAGTATACAAGTTTATGGTTATGCTGTCTGATATTCTCATGGCTGGATTTGGTCATCATTGCATAATGGACATAGTTGTTTATCTTATACTTCATTTTGGCATGTTTTTCAAAGTTTATACTTTGGTTTTTGAAAATTTTGAGGTTTACAAGTTTTTATGGTCATGTTGAGTGGGTTGAATATTTTTGTTGAACTTGATTTTGGTACTTATTCACACGAGCACGTGATTTCTTATAATGGTGATTGGATTGGCCATATAGTTTATTTAGGTGATTTTGATACTTGATCATTTAGTTATTCTTATTAGTTGCCTATGCTAATATGACGAGGCTAATTTTTGGTTAAAGTCATTTGTTTGATGGATTTCATAATCATTTGATAGTGTTGCTTGAGGACAAGTAAAGGGCTAGTGTGGGGGAATTTGATAGATGTATAATTTGCTACATAATTGCTACATAATTTATGCGTAAACCTTTGATTTTAATTGTTTGAAAATATTATTTATGTGGAATTTAATTATATTTTATGTAGTAAATTGAGCTCTGGAATGAAGAGAAGCACAAAATCAAGGTTTTGGCTTGTTTTGGATAAATTTCAAGTTGAGGACACAATCCATAAAACATGGAGGATTTTATGGAAAAGAGAATCCTTAAAACATGGAGGATTTTATGGAAAAGAAGAGAATCCTTAAAACATGGAGGATTTTAAGGAAAAGAAGACAATCCATAAAACATGTAGGATTTTAAGGAAAAGAAGAGGATTTTATGGAAAAGAGATTTATTAAAACATGGACGATTTTAAGGAAAAGAGGAGGGACAAACCCCAAAACATGGAGGATTTTAAGGAAAAGGGATTATGAATACAAATCCTATAAATAGGGATAGAAACTCTCTTGAAAAAATTCATTCATTCATAAGAAATCATCTTGTATTCTTGAGAGATATTGGAAGACTCCAAAACCATGAGTGGTTAATTTCTATGTTCTAGTCAAGGTTCAAATTGTGACATCTAATTATGTTTATTTTGATTTCTTATTCTTGAATATTCATCCAAATTGTAATGTGTTTACTATTTTTATTACAAATTTTCAGGTTTATTGAATATTGGTACCTTATTTGGTAACTTAGGGAATTTGCATGCAATTTGGAACATTAAATCCGTAATTGTTTAATTGTTCTAATACCTGTAACGAATAACATATTTTGTGTTATGTGAACATATGATCTAATCTAAATAAATCGAGCTTGTGTATTTGTTGGATAGAATTGGGCTTCTCTAATTCTTAATGCTATCACAAATTAAATCTTAAATCTTTTTTGTTGATAAGAGAATTAATCAAAGAGCTTGTTTTGATCAACAATTAATTAAGGAGAAGTTGGTTGTTAGTGCTTGTCAACAACTATAACCAATTTATTCAAGTTAAATTTAATCTATTTTTGCATCAATGATCAATTGTGAATCGAGTCTGATATTTATCCTTGGCTAGAAATTATTTTGATATTGATTTAAATTAATTTTCTTTACTTGTTGTTATTTCTAAATTCTCCTTTTAATTAATTTCTAAAAATCCACCCCACATTTTACATCGTTTAGAGAAATAAATCTATCACCAATCCCTGTGGAGACGACCTTACTTGCCATTATCTGCAATTTATATTTTGAGAGTCGGAAATTTTATTTTTGTTGGATTCGACACCCATCAAGTAATGGAACCATAATCTATCCCATAATTTGTTATTGGGGTGTTAAAGAAGAAAAATATGATATTTAGCACAAGAACAAGAAAGCAATTAAAAGATAGTCAAACCTCTTGACGAGAACCTAAGCTCTGATACCAAAATGATGTGATTCCTTGGATTGAAGTTTCTCAATTCATTGGCTCAATTATTAGAACAAATCACAATGATACAAATTTCCCAAGATTCATCAAAGACTCAATTTTAGTAGTAAATTGACCAAGATTATGGAAAACCCTAACCAATCTACAAGTTTTATAAGACCTTCTACACCCTAAACCAAAGTGAAAGAATGCCTTAGAAGTAGTCTTTAAGAACCCTGATTAGTTCACGTCAAGACCCTCTAAAGAAGATCAATTTGATCTTATATGATATATATATATATATATATAGTAATGGAACCATAATCTATAACACAATTAGTTATTGGGGTAAAACAAGTTAAAGACAAGAAAGATATCAAAACACCGTGCACTATAGCAGCCGTAGCAACCTTCTTTCTACTTCATTTCTTCACCATTTTGCTTCCATTCTTAATGTCTTCTTGAATTGAAATGTCATGACTTTAAATAAATCATGATGTCTTTTACAAGCCATATAAATCCCTTCTTCATGCTTGAACTTGAAAAATAGATTCTTGTATGGAAACTTCAACCTTCAATCATTCCTCCAAGGGTGTATCCATCTTCATTATCTTTGTCCTTGGCAAGCTTCCAAGTCGTTCAATCAAGGTTCCTTGTCCTCCATCATTCCCCCCTTCTTCGAAAAGATTTGTCCTCAAATCTTCAATTCCTACATTAAGAGAAGAATGATTACTAAGATTAATTGAAACATCAAAACAATACTTACCATAAAGCTCAATGCTATCAAGGAGTTGACAGATGCTTTGTCTCCATGGAAGTGGTTACACAAAATGGCCCTACCATTCCCTTCTTCCAAGGCGGTGGTTTTTCTTTGATTGCTATGTATTCCTTCTCATCTATAATAAATTCATTAGAAGAAGTAGCCTATGCAAGCAATACTAACCATTGTAAGCTCAAAAGATATAAAATGATGTCAATCATAACTCCCATGGGTCTATTACCCCAATAAGTATTGAACAAAAGAACTTCAAAGATGGAGTTCGTACATGTTAAGCTCAAAAAATACACAATTCTTGCAATCAAGTCACAAATATTAAATCCCATTAGTTATGAAGAACTTCAAAACTCTAATTTTTGAACAATATTCTCAAGATATACTTTCATGATTAACAACGAAATTGTTACACCCATTTCTAACATTAATTACTCTTTTTCTAGTGATCTTGTGAGACGTTTTCAAGAATTTGAAGAGTTAATCAAGGTGAAAATTTTCAAGGAGCACATGAAGATGAGTGAAATGTTGAATTGGTACAGTCTTATATCCACACTTAGAGATAAATGGCTGAAATCTGGTAATGAAAATATGATTTCTATGGGTAAGAGTGGATTTGATAATGCTATTAGTGTTCACGAACAAGGCACACTTTTTAATTTTGTTAAGTATGATAATTTCTTGTTTAGGAGAAACCAATTGTGTGTTTCAACGAATTTGATGAAAGTTTTGAAGGAATTTGTTATTGTGAAAGAGCATGATTGTGATGCTGTGTTTGATGTGGGAAACAATTTGGAATTGTTGACTTTTACAAGCATGAGGATTCTTTGGCCTATGTATTCTATGCTTGATTTGTTGATTGATAGAGTCCACGGAAATAACATGAGAATACATTCTTGTGAGTGGAAATGCTGGAAATTCTTGATGAAAAATATCATTGAAGTGCACATAAATGGGATAACAAAAATTTTTTTGGATGATCTAGTATTGTGGATCTTTAACATTGTAATTCTTGATAACAAAATGTATCTTTGTGATCTTTTGTGTATATATTTATTGTTGATCCTAAATGCTTGATTATCTTGTTCGGAATGTATTTCATTATGAATCCATGAAAAGAAAATCTATGAATGATGTGATGCGAGAAATTATTTGAGGGAAATTGTTGGAAATGAAGCATATCATACTGAGAATATATGCCTTTTGAAGAAGTTTTAAAACTTCATGACTATAATATAAGCATGAATGCATGGATTGTATATCTTTTGGCGACTCTAAGATTTAATCTTGATTGTTCCATGCATGATCAATCTTTGAAGTTGTTGAATCTTGAGAATCATGATATGAATTTTATGAGATCATAGACTACT
>JAWZTD010055164.1:0-10282 GCA_035221335.1 Echites panduratus | reverse complement strand
GTATTAATTAATGTCTTGGGACCATTTAGGTCATTGAAAATGGGGCAACCATGGACATTCATGATGACATTAAATGCTTAGCAAGCGGACCCTATAAACAAGGCTGGCGTTACATTGTTGCTGACGTCAATGGATTTCGTTTTCGAACTAGAGGTCACAAAGTCAGTCAAAAGACACAAAATTCTAGATTTGTTTGCAGGGCTAGCACAACTGGTTATGCAAGTACCAAGGACATGAATCCCTTGGCAAAAGATGTCGCCTAGTATGGGGTGCTAACAGACATATATAAAATCCGGTATAGTAATGATCTACAATTCATCTTGTTCAAATGTGATTGGGTTGACTTAGAGGCTATTTTGGCTACCTACCATTGAAATTTGAGGTTACCTAGTTTTCTTGTTGTCATTCTATTAGTGTTATTGTTGCTATACTAGAAAATCAAATTGCATATTGGTTTGAAGTCTACGTTAATAATTATTACTTTGCTGAGAAAGAATATAAAAGGTAGATGATTTTTATAATAAATTTGCTAAACAGATATGATTAAACTTTTTCAAGTTACTTCATTCCTTCATAATTAATTCATGAATGTTTTGGAGTTGCTTGAGGCTATTTTGGCTACTTGCCATTGTAATTTGAAGTTACGATGTTTTATTAATATGAAATAATTGGTGTTATTGTTGCTGTAGTTGTTATCTACAGGTAAAGTTTTTGGTGTTTGGTGGAAATTTCAGACTACATTATTTCTTATTGATTGGACTGTTTTTCCCAATTTTTACTTCAGAAATGGTTTGCCTACAGATTTGGACTTTACATTAAGTATTATAAATGATATAGTTTTGTTTGAAGTATTATTAATGTTATTAATGGTTTGCTTCAGAAATGGTTATTGATCGAACTTGTAATTGTTAATTGTATAATGATATCATATGCATACCTAAGTAAATCCCTTTGATTCTCCTCCCAGTTAAAGTCCAAGTTTGATCATTCTCTTGCAAGCATTGATGTGAAGCCGTTCGGTGGACGCTTACTTCATTTGGATTGACGCTTTGGCGTAGCTAGCTATGTTCAACTATTAAAAATAACTTTTGATAAATTTTTTGGGATATCCATTTCTTGCTACTGGTGCAGTTTTGGATTGTTTGGAATTACAAATGTTTCAGCTTTTAAAGGTTGTTAGAATTCTCGTTGGCATCTAGTTGGATTTCCTTGGCTGCCTTCAATAGAGCTACTCTTTTATATTGATAGATGTTGCAGGAACTTTTCTTGGCAAATGTATTTCTTTATTGTCTACAAGGACTATTTACTAGATTCAAAATTCACTTTACAAATTACTTTGTAAAGAGTATTATACATTTCAAAAATTTATAGGAATTACAAGGTTTTTATTGCCTTAGTATTTTTCAAGTATTATTTTCCTAATTCTGTAATCTTAAATTATGATCATAGCTGTAATCTTGGATGTAGTTAATTTAACTCTTAAAATACTTAGGAAAAATTATATATTGAAGCATAATCACGGCTGCTCAAGACCCGTTGCAAATAAATGGGTATTATACATAAGCCGCCGTAAATACTTAGCACAATATCACAGCGGCTCATTTATCGTAGTACAAGAAATATGCTACAGACCATATATTCCCTCCTTTGTATATGACGGTTGATTTTTCGTTGTATAAACATACCTTTTACTGCGAGCCGTCATATATATGGTAGTTTTTACAGCGGCTCGTAGTATGTAAATATTAACATATACGACGGTTATACAGCCACCATATAAATTTGTGTATGCTACAGGTTGTCGTATAAAGCCTGTATTTGCTGCGGCTTTCAGGCCGCCTTCAATTAGTACGTCTTGTTTGGCCATTTCTCTTGTAGTGAAAATCAAAACTTTTAAGGATTTTTTTACATAATCCCTGATTTAACCACTATAAAATCATGTTTTAAGTTGACCACTTCAATTATAAATATATAAAAATTTATATTTATAACTATTCTCAAAAATATTATTTTATATTTAAATATCATATTTAGTTTTTTTAATAATATATTAAAGTTAAATATATAACAAATACATAACATATAAACTAATTGGTTTGGTTGGAATAGATTTTTCATCATCTTGTCCAACAATAGACTCAATTTAATTAGTTGTACAAAAAAAAAAATCATCCAATCAATGAGACTGAAAAATTAGATGTAATCGATTTGACGAGATTGGATTGAATCGGTTCGGTTGGAATTGGATTAGTATGGTTTTGAACACCCCAACATACATCCGACCAGTAGACAAGACAACTTCAAGCTTTCTTATGATAATTTCTTAAGCTCAGTTCAAAATTTACAAGAAGCCAGTTATGTTTAAGAACAATCAGAATATAAGTTTAGTGTCCCTGAGGCTTTGGGAATTTTCTTATTCATGGTTACATGTAGCTATCAACATGTTTTATTTGTCAAATGATTTCCTTGGAGCTTTTGTGTCAAGAATTTGACTTTCTAAGCCTTCAATTGAGGAGTCATTCCATAGCTTTATGTTTTCATTCTATTCATCAAGTTTAATCCTTTCAAACATGGCTTCAAACACAAGTAGTTTATCTTTATTGAACATAACACCTTTATGCCTCCTTCATACTTGAAATGTTGAACCTTATAAATTTTCAAGTGTCCTCTTGAAATCACATCAAAAGGGTAAAACAAGTCAATACGGAATCCAATCAAGGACAGAAAAGATATGACCTAAGTCTATTTGTTGATAGAGATTCCAAAGCCTCATTTAAAGATTTTAAAAAGCAAAATCGTCAGGTAATTCCTGGAGCTTTTGTAATGTTTGACAATATGCCTAAGCTACAAGATGGATTTGTAATAAATCAGTTTGATCAAAATGGTTGGAGACCACTATAGTCTATCTCTAATTATTAGCATGAGGAGTTATTCTCTGAATTTTATGCCAGTTACAGAGCAAATGAGAAAGACAAATGTTGGATTTCTCAAGTTAAATTTTCTAATTTCAAAATAAAAAGTGAAGTTGTTAATGAATTGTTGCTATTGAGGCTGGTGATTACTTTGATTATAGCATGAACTGTCCGTCTAAGTCATCTGATCTGCTTTAAAAATTTTGTCAAAATTTGTTGTACTCTGTCTAGAAGTGTTAAAGATATGCATACTGCTACTTCATATTCTAATGAGCTTAGATTGATTCATTATCCAATCAATAAGATAATTATTCTTTTGTCATGGACATAGAATTACAGTGAGTCATGTACACATGTATGTCCTATACTTAATTTTCAAACGTAAAACAATGGATTTTTGAAAATTGGCTCTTCAACACATGCATTGGAGCTTTAAGTCAAAGAATAGAAGTTTTCCTTATGCAAGACTATTGCCAAGACTTTTTGCAACTTTAAAAATTCAATTAGCAGGTGGAAAGAATAGTGATTACTCCATTAACACATTGACATGTGTGCAGAAGAGTATTTGATCCTTTGATGGCGCTTTGAAATATAAGTCTGAAATTTCTTTTGAAGAATTTTATACATCCTTCTAGTAGGCCCAGTTCCAGCAAATAACCGGATTCTACAACCCCCAGTTCCAATAGATAACTGAATCTTTAGAATTTTTTATGGAGTTTTTGTGGTGCCTTGAAGGTAAAATAGATCACTCTCATGGGGCAGATAATCAGATTCTTTAGAATTCCATGAAGGTAAAGCAGATCATTCTCATGGGGACCTAAATGAAAAAGTAGACGGTTTGGGCCAACAAGTTACAGGATTAGAGGCTAACATCACAGTGACTCATAGATATATTAGAAAAAATGAAGCCTGCCATATTGATAACTTTGAGGTTTGAGAGACATGAAGATGAGTGTTCTAACATTCTACAAAGAGTCAAGGACATTGAGGCTATTGTTTGTGGTGACAAAGGGAAAGATGGACTTCCCACTCCCCCAAGACACTCTAGGTGTAAGGCCCCCATTGAAACTTTAAAAACTCTCCTCTTCAATAAAGAGGTTATATTTGGAAGTTCTTCTTGTGTGGCGAACTCTGAGTGGTGTTTGTCTGGTCCTTGACTTATGTCTTATATTTTTTTATGATGACAAAATTAAGAGAAGGCATTGGCCTGGTTGTTGTTGGTATGGAACTCCTTGGCTGCTGTTGTTGAAAGGAATTAACTATTGATTTTTCTTGTCTTCTAGTTACAGAATTGAACTGTTAATTTTTTTTTTTCATGAATCTTTAGTGGGTTCTTGTAGTAGTTGTTTTTTGGCCTATGACCTTTGTTATGTTAGTGCTTTCCTTCATGATTTGATGATCTTCCAAAGAAGTTTTCTAATTTATTATTTCTTTTTGGGCATGCACTACCAGAAACTACCTCATTCCCGACAAGGTTTTTATTGCGGCCAAAAGACCGTCACAATGGTGGCTTCATATGACAAATCGTTGTGTACGATAGTATATATATCAGCCACGAAGCATCCATATATACTCTTGATTTTATATGACGAGCCGCAATACATTATACAGTATATCCGAAGGCCCGTATATAATCAAGGGTATATATTGCAACCCATAGCATAATATTCCAACTTTTGTATTTTTGGGTTATATATGATGGCTTAAAGAATTTGTATGTGTTTTTTTATATGCAACAATCATAAGGCAGTCATTTATGTGTTTTTTTGTATGAGACTGTATTAAGCCCATTGTATAAATGTGTTTTTATATGCGATGATCCTAAGGCTGCCATGTATGTGTGTTTTGATATGCTACTATCATAAGACCGCCATATATGCATCATCAAAAACATGTGAGATCACCTTCGTAAAATGCCCATAAAATATCCACAACATATATAGGTATTTTACCTTTTTATTAATTATATGCATGTATTAATACATATACATATTCTATATATGAATGTAATAGTATCTACATATATATACATGTATATTTTTATTTAATTATAATATTAGAAAGACTTTTAGAATATCTAAAATTTTACTATTGCACAAAAAATTTATTAGACACGAAATTATTTTAAATCTTTGTTAATGATCTATTGAAATGGATTTATTGATTTTACCGCAATATGAGTTCAAATCTCCATTTTGAATCATCTGTTCATTTTGACTTATTTAGAATATCTAAATTCAGAATGTATATTTTGAATCATTTGAAATGGTTTTTTATTTTTTTGGACCCGACCAAAGTCAAACCGGATTGGTACAGGGGATTAAAGTTAAACCAGGTCTTTTTTTATATTTATTTAAAAATAAATAAGATATAATATGCAAAATTGTATAAAATGTGAATATATGTATAAGAATAAGAACATATTAACCAAAATATAAGTGGGCATAGTTGTTTCACTTTATGCTGTGAAAACCTTTCTTCAATCATGGTGTGTAGATGGTTCAAACCTAACTTCCACAATTTTTTTTAGGTTTTTGATTGATTTTTTTAATTAAATACTTTTTTAAAAAAAAGAAGAAAATTATATAAACCGATTAAGAGTAATTAGAATCTTTTTCCTTCTATTTGAGCTTAAACTCTTGAACTAACTCAAAACAACATTTGTGCTTAAAATGCAAATTAAGAATTTAATCAATGTCAACCTCTTCAAATACATTTTCATCATTGTTAATAATTGAATTGAGAAATTTCAAACATTTATGTAAAATTTATACTTTTCATATATTTAATTATTTTTGTATTATATTAATACATCCTTTTCCTTTATAATTACCAATGTTATCAAAATTAAAATTTTCTAACTGTCTTAATTATGCATATATACATGTATATATATATTTAATTATAATATTAGAAAAGCTTTTAGAATATCTGAAGTTTTACTATATAAACTGAATGAATGAATGTTAAGAGTAAGATTTCAATATTTTTCCTTTTTATTTCAACTTGAATCCTTCAACCAACGTACACAAACTGGGTTTAAAATGCAAATTATAATTTAATTAATGTCAATGTTAATATCTTCAAATACAATTTCACCGTAGTTAATAATTGACAAATTTTGAACATTTATGTAAAATTTATATTTTAATATATTTAGTTTTTTTTTATATTATATTGAAACATCCGTTTATATTATGTTTAGCTTTCGAGTTATTTCTATAAGTACATCCTAATTATTTTATCTAATAAAATTAAATTTTTCATTAATACTAACCCATATAACATTCTTTTTTTGTTGAAGAAAATATATATAATCTCTTTAAAAATTAAAAAGTCCAATTTGACCTTAACGTATCTACTATATCGAGTTCTATGTTCTGTCCAATTTTAAAACATTGACATAACCACTAAACCAAGTTAATTTGTGATACTCTATTTTTATTTTGTTTTACTTTTGTGTTTCTTAAAATTTATTAATTCATCTATCTTAATCATCCCAAGTTTAAAAACTTAAACATCTAATTAAACTACGCTAACTCTTTATAATGTATCTTATTTCTTTAAAAAAAAAACGAAAATGCATATATCACAAAGTTTTTTAAAATAAAACTTCTTATTTTATATACATTTCACATGATATATCTTAATTATCAAAAACATATAAAAAGTCCCATTGAACCCAGACTAACCGATTTGATTTACTATTTAGTCTTGTTTTATTACATTGTCTAGAATTGAATAACCCATTTTTAAATTTTGTCAAAATTTTACAAAGGAAATGATATTGTCATGTTAAATATGAACTAAGTCAAACCTTTAAATTTTTTTTAAAAAAAATTTGTGCAAGTCAAAAAAGAGGTATTCAATTTTAGAAAGAAGGCATACTAGTAAGAAGATGACAATCATAATATAGCACTAGAGATTATGATACCTATAAATTACCTCCACTGTTAAGTGGTTGTTAGGGACACAGAAGTTCACCCATAGCATTTATATATATATATATGTATAGAGAGAGCGAGAGAGAGAGAACAATTCTACAGATAAACAGTTTTGAGGGAAATATATGTATTTTAACATTTCTCCAAACTATTGGTAATCTTAATTATCAAAACGAAAGAAACTAAGTTCTGGTCAATTTAGGCTGGAATATTGGAGCCATTTCTTTCTTGGTTAGGCCACATTTATTCCAATGTTCAAATTTTTATAGAAAACTTGAGAAGTATAAATTGATTGCCAATTGATAAGGCAAAAAAAAAAAAAAAAGTATAAGATGGCTTTTGACTACATTTCAGCCTTTTTCTCTCAAATTCATCCGAAACCCATTTGCCTAAAATACGACCTTCTTTCTTCCCACCACATTTTCTTCTGTCAAAAGCCATCTGGAACTAGCAGGAGTTAGAGCAATCTGGTGTGAGACCAGTAGCTAAGTAGAGCATACCAACTCACCAAATGTGACAAGTGGCGCTAGCAGATCACCCAAAAGTAGATCAGTCCTTGGGCATCAGGAACTAATTCTTTGTAGCTAGATTGTTGCAGTAATCTGGCAACTAATTTGGATGCATTTTGATGTTCTTTTACTACTATAACTTGGTGTTCATTGGACGGATTCTTGCAGTAGGAACTTTTATATTATATGGCATATTTCTTCAACTTGATTTCATGAGAATTAGATACATTTGGTTGTGCACATTAACTCCTCCCCTCCCCCCCCCCCCAAGCTGCATCCCTTTTTAAACGATATTTGAAAAAAAAAAAAAAGAGGTCCTTGCCCATGAGTTTCTAGGTTTCTATTTTTTTGTTTGCATCCATGAAATAACGAGTTTTCTTTTATATGCATATATTGCTCTTCTCAATTGTAATGTTAATGTTTCACTGATTCCCTTTAGGATGGCAAGGTTTCACAATTAGAGCATGTCTTTGTTCGAGGAAGCAAAGTTGGGTATACATTGAGCACCTTCTGTTGAATTATCTAAATTCCCTTAAACTGCACTTCTAATTACAACTAGAAATCCATCAGGTTCATGGTAATTCCAGGTATGCTCAAGAATGCTCTAATGTTCACTCATCTTGAAGCTAGATTCTGTTGAATCATCTAAATTCCCTTAAACTGCTTCTGATTGCAAATCCATCAGGTTCATGGTAATTCGAGAATCCTCCAAGGTTCAAGAGTCTTAAAGCTAGAATCAAGGTAAATTTGTTTTTTTATTTCTCTTATCTCCTGTCTAGCAGTTTTTAAAATGTCTTTTGCAACTTTTGCTTACATTGTCAACTTACCTTTTGCTTACATTGTCAACTTACCTCTTGCGATGGGAGCAAGAGTAAGTTTCTCTCTCTTTCTCATAGATTGTAATCTGCTACTATGGTGGTGTGGAAATTATCATGTTTTGCTTCTATTTTAATCATATGGACTCCTGTGGATGTGTAGGCAGAAGAGAATTGTCATCTTAAAGAAAGAAAAGAGGGAAAAACTAAAGAAATAAAATTATATTTCAAGAAGAGTAAGAAACCATTGCAAACTCTTTGCTTTTTCCACATATGCTATTGAAGAATGCCATGAATATTGAATTCCTTATCTACATGCTTGTAAGGAGCTGATTACTTTCTTTAGTATCAGGACATCAACAATCGTGTTACAGAGCATGGATAATATCTGTTTGGTAGTTTCACTGGTTATATCATATATATGTGTTTTCTATTTTTGCCATCATATTTAGATATACAACATGATAAGATGGGCCGATTTTTATACAAAATTTCTTCCTTAATTTGTTTTGATGCAATATCAAGATTTTCGTTGGGAATAGGTGGATTTCGATCAGTTCCTTTTATTAAATCAAAAAAACCCTTTTTGCCCATTCATTCTTCAACTCAAAACATTTTACTTCTCAAAAGCTTTCATTCAAGTCAAATTTAAAATTTATTCTAAATTCAACACTTGGTTAGGTCCATATATTTACACCAAATGTGCCTTTCCAATACTATCTAACTAAATATATCTTTGAACAATAAATTGGAATTATTTTAATATGTGGAGTCTACTTAACATCAAATCATCATGTAATTAAATACAAAATTTTAAAACAACACTTAAATATATTTATTTCAAAATTCAAACCAATTTTCTAATTCAATTCATCAAAATTTCCTGTCCTTATTACCCTTGCCTCTGTTCTGCCTAGATGAAGAATGGAAATCTCTTTCGTGATAGCATTCTTCATCGAAAGCATGTTAAATTTTGTCCACAAACATTTTCAATATGTGAAATAAGATGGAAAACTAGCAAACCTATAACTTCTAGTGTAGAAGTAAAATGGTGATTCTGACTTAAACTTGGGATGTATAAAATACTCTGTGAGTTATGTATGTTACATTCCTTTTGTAGGGCAAGAACAACACCTAGCGTTTTTGTTACTTAACCTAAACTAGAAGTCCTTGAGAAAGGAAAAAGAAACTTGAAGTAGATGGCTTCTTCTTTTTCTTTTTTGATTTTCCTGAACATTCCAGATTTCTCTAAAAATCACTAATTAACATTTGAGTGGTCTGTTATAATTGGTCCACCATAATTCCTAGCTTTACTTGAAAAGGTTAGAAATAGCTAACCAGCCTAACTAAGCATATACTAAAGTTTCCTTGTGTTTTTTGTGAGCAGGATGTGCTTGTCTTGGGTATTGCCCTATTCCTAAAGCATAAAAAAACTGACAAAAAATTCCTCATTTTCATTTTGTTGTGATTGTAGGGTTTAGGAGCAGCATTTTGGCTATCAAATCAAGCCTTCCTCTGATCAATATTTGCCTAACATCAATATGAATATTTTTCAAACTTCATTAAAAATATTTATGTTTTGTTATTTTGGGTTCATTTGATGTTAATTTGTAATACTAATTTGATAGGTTAAAACATAAGCATGATTTTACATTTTTGTTGGAAATGAAAGTGGAGATGTATATATATATATATATATGTAAAGTTTTGTGCAGAATCACCTCTTTGTGAAATGAAATGGTACCATTTCCATCTTTGTTAGACAATTTTTGCAAGCAAAAAAAAAATTCTTACAACTGATATTTTATACGACTAATACAGGACAATGCCTTAGCAAAAAAAACAAACTTTATATGACGGCCTTTCAAAAAAAAAATTTTCATGGGTGTCAGATATAAAGGTTTCTTACGACGCCTTGATGTTACCGTCTTCTTTACCGTCACAAAAACTATAAAAGACTGAATTTTCTTCTTCAAATCTCTTTTGCCAAGCCAGCATTTTCTACTGTCCAAAGTGATGTGATTTATGCAAAGGAAACATTCTTCATCAACATAAAACACATCAATTGAAAAACTTACCCAAGATTTCATCCAAGATTATGG
>JAWZTD010055143.1:0-10286 GCA_035221335.1 Echites panduratus | reverse complement strand
CTGAAGGAGATTGTTTCGTCATCTCCTGCGACCTCCATTAAGGAGAAAACCTGATTTAGTGAGTGGATCTGTTTTTGGAGCTGAGTGTTGGACTGGCTCCGCTCCGTTATCATATTAATGACTCGCTCATCTGCTTGGTGTTCTCTGTGTTCTGCATGGCGGGGGTTTCAGCCTTGAATTCTTGTAAATGCCCCCTTTTCAATAGTTTCTCGATGGCTCTTTTTAGCTGTAAACATTGTTCTGTTGAGTGGCCATGGTCCTTGTGAAAAGCGCAATACCTCACCGTATCTCTCCTATCCCGATTATCGGGGTTAAGGGGCTTTGGATTATCAACTCCGAATTTCTCTTTTAGCACTGAGATTAATCCCGCCCTTGGGATATTTAAGGGTGTGAAGGTTTCTGTTTTCCTTATTCTATTCTTCCCATCTCGACCCTCGCGCTTTGGGGAGTCATTTCTCTTTTCTGCGGGATGGCGGGATCCTCCTTGCTAAGAGACCACCAATTTTCTAGCCACCTCAAACATCTCGGCGATCGTCTTGGGGGGCTTGATATGGAACTCGGTCTTTAGATAAGCCGATGTGGTTCCATGGATAAAAGAATGTAATGCTACTTCCATTGCCACTCCATCAATGTCGTCATAGATCTTTTTGAATTTCTCAATATATGCTTCGAGGTCCTCCCCTTGGCGTTGCCGGACATTAAAAAGATCTCCCTAGTTCTTGGCTAGTGCTCATGCGATTCCGAATCTGGCGAGAAATTCTTTTTCCAGGGTGGACCAGCTATTTATTGATCCTGGCTTTAGGTTTGTGAACCATGTGGTCGCTTTGTCGCCAAGGGTACTTGCGAAGGCCTTACATTTTACTGCTTCGTCGTTAATGATGACTCCCTTTTATGCTCATACCTGCATAAAAGAGGTTATCCACGGACACAACCTCTCGGATCCACGTTACGAAGGGCGACTTTGTAACCGGTCCCCTCTAGAGAGATCTCGATCTGCTCCTCGATTTCCTCCTTTCGGGGGTCTTTGCCCTCCTGAATCTTGAGGGGTTAGTGCTTTCTACTTTTTGATGGATTTCTTGATTCGCCCACCTGGCTTCTGGATGCTTTTGGTTTCGCCTTATTTGCGTGAACCGTACTTGTCCTTGGTTTCGGTGCCTCCCTTCTCTTGGTTGGGCCTTGATTGTCAAGGCTCGGCTGTCCATTCTTTCCCACTGTCGGGGTGTTCCTGGAAAGTGTTCTTGAGGAGTCTGGTATCGACATTGGGGGTGGTAGCGTGTGCCCTATCATAGCCATTTTTTGGCTAAGCTTGGCCCATTCCATCATTATTTGATTTCGTTCATTAGCCATTTGCAGCTCTTCCTCCAACCTCTGTATTCTGGAAGGGTCAGTGGGGGGGCCCTCTTCGGTCAAGCCTCTGTTAAAGTTGAGGACCCTCCTTAAATCCTTCGTTCCAGAGGTGCCCTATCTCTGCTTAGCTGAGATTCTAAGGGGGATGTTAGACTCTCTTCTTTGGATGGTTGCTGGGGTGATAGGCTCACCTCTGGGGATTTCTTCGATTTGATCGTTATCGATTGGTAAGAACGAGTGTCTCGAACATTCTTGTTCTGGTTCTGCTTCCTTTCCTTTCCCGGATCTTCCTGATTGTTCATATGTCGTCACTGGCAAACTTTCTCTGTAACGGAACCAATCTGATGATGTAAATAGTTGTTCAGCGAATCAGCGGTGGGCTGGACTTGAATTTGTGAGGAGTATTGCCTGCTAAGATGGAAAACTTAGGAGAATCTCTCCTAAGTATGCTCCGAAGCTTAAGTCAGAAAGAGGAGGAAAGAACAGAAAAATATCCGGAGTATATGCCAGTAAAGAGATAGCCAGAAAATATCTTACCCCTTTTGACGTAAGTTGAACTTCCTATTTATAGGGAGTCAGGATGGTATTTTCGTGATTTTAGGACTTCCTAGCATAGGTTTTTGGGTACCCCTTCTTGACCATGACAATGGTCAGAGTAAGTACCGTAAATCCCGGTATTGAGGGTGGCGCCTGCCCGCAAATCTTCATCAGAATGTCTAATCCATTAATTGTAATCGAGTGATAACTGTGAGAGCATTTAATGCTCTCACTGTAGATTACTTTTTAGGTGGGCAAAAGATGTACATCGTGCGAGTTGTGTGATCCTTGCTATCTCATCTTGGCGAGATAGTTTTAATTGGCGGGCTCTTCTTTAAAGGGATGACGCATTGCTTGCTCCCGATCTTTAACTTTCTGGAATTGGCCCTTCATAACTAATGATATGGATTATATACATATATATATATAAATATATATATTTGTCTGCATAATAATTAAGTTAATATTTGCGTATGTATTGTTTTAGTAGTTTATAATTGAAATGCATAATATACATTTTTAATTAAATAAATGGATAACGTCTATGTTTACATTATTAACATACCGGTAGATGTTATATATATAGTACTTTATATTTTCCATATAATATTTATCGTAGAGTGCAGTGATTAAATTATAAGTTATTCTAGTGACATATATATATAGTAATAGAGTATATATTATTATAATTAATGTTTTGAATATATATGATTCAATTTATTTTTTTGACTAGTTAAATTGTTCATAAATATATAATTTGTTATGATAGTAATTAATTATTAAAGAGTCGCGATAAAAAAAAAATGACATTTATTTTTATGCCTATGGAATTCTCCATCCCTATATACTAATTTGTATGGATGGAATTGTAGATTAGTGGGTATAAGTTATTCATATTTTCATAACTATATGTAAGTATGTGAATGAGATATGAGAGCTCCATCATTATAAACCATCTATTGTGTTTATATAAGCTTGTTTATTGACAAATAAAATTATTGTCCTTATAGAATGTCTTTTTCTATGGCATAATTGACCATAGGTAATTAATTTGACATTGGATTTAGTAATGCAATTCCTTTTGCATTATTTTTAAAGAAAGTTAAAATTTTCGAAATTATTATTTTCATCTAATTAAATTGAATATATTATATATATATATTAATATTTTCAATAATTATTATTGTTCGTTAAATTAAAATTGATTGTAAATGTTGAATTAATTATGAATATATAAGTTCATTCAATAGAAAGACAGAAAATACACATTAATTTAGAACTTGGTGTGATTCTCTTCGCAGTAAATTCGAATGGTTCATTTTATCTTTATAACATATTGTCTCATTATGAGTAAATCACCATTTTAGTCTTTGTTCTTTTATACCGTGTAAATCCTCATTCATTTTTTTTTTTAGATTTTTAAGTTATTTTTATTTAAACCAACTAAATCTCTAACCTTTTATTATAACATTTAAAATTCTTAATCATTTTTTTATTGGAAAGATAGATCTTCGATCTTTTTACGGGTGTTTAACAAAGTGTTTCTTGCTTGAAAAAAAAATTTTGGCAAAATGATTCATCAGATATTCATTTTATTAAGTATGTTAGGTGTATAGACATCATTTCACTATTCCGTCTGTTCTTTAAAACCTAAAAAAAAACCAATTTCATAAGATGAAAAGTAAGTAATGATTTGAAGAAACCTTACATTGCACAATAACGATCAATTTGTAGGTTAGGCACCAAATTGACGAGCAAGAATACAAAGTTTATGGGCATGATACTTCTCAATCTAGTGCAAATAGTCATTTTATTTGGAACAAGAGTGTATATGAATATCAAAACACAACTTGGTACTGTTGGTAAACAATAGTGATTTAGACATTAAGGATGAATTTGAATATGGCTAGGAGATTTGTTTCTTATCATTATTCATATTTGTAGTCCTCTTCCTTGGAATATGACTCTATAGTATTGTCTTTTGTACCCATTTTATCAAATGGGTTTTTGAATTAGATGAAAAATAGGATTTTTCATGCAATCAAAAGGGGTGTAAAAAATTGAGTCAAATCCCTAATTCAAAAACTTTATTCTGTTGATTTGAGACTCTTACACTTTTAGGGATTTTTCTTTATCATTCTTTTTTTTTTTAATTTTTATCATTAAAAAAAACTAGAAGAAATGAAGGAATAGTGAAATGACATCTCTACCCCCAATATATTTGATAAAAGTAAGGTTCTGTGAATCATATGGCCTGCAAATTTAATTTTTTCAGATAAGAAGGAATTTGTTAGACACACATAAAAAAAAAAGATCAAGAATCTGTCTTTTCAAAGAAAAAATGATTAAGGATTTTAAATGTCACGATAATAGGTTAGAAATTTAGTTGATTTAAATAAAAAAGATAGAAGACTTAAAAATCTTTAAAAAAAATGAAATAGGACTTACATGACAAAAGTATAAAAGAACATTAACTAAAATATTGATTTACTCCATTAATTATAAAAATAATGTATTATCTCTGAATAAGTCAATCATGATCTGTCTAAAAAATTAACTTTGGAAAAAAAATCTATTAGTTTAAGTTTAATTTGCTGAATGTGGTTTCTTCATTTTATAAAATTATTGAATTCTTTATCAAAAAAAAAAAAGATTTTAAGTTTTTAGATATCTCATAAAACTAATATAATCATAAATTTTAAAACATTATATTTAATTTATTTAGTTCATAAATCAAAGAAAAATTATATATTTATAGAAGTTACCGTATTAAATAAAACAAAATTTATATTGAGATTTTCAAACAATTTTAAGTGAAAAAAGTTTAAATAAATATAAAATATTGACATATTTAATAAAAAAACTGGAAAAATAGATCCCTCGATTTTATCTTGAATGCCACATTTTCTATTTTAGAGAAATTTAAGAGTTCTATTTATTTATGAATATTATATAAATATTTATTTTATAGGAAATTAAGTATTTCTGTAGAGAAGATGAGAAGATTTTGATTAAGGTTATTGAATTACCTAAGTCGTTCATGATTATTAATTATTTGAGTTTAAAATTATATTTTTCATATATATTTGATTTCTACACAGAGATCATGATACTTCTTCTTTTTTTTTCATTTTTAAATTTATATTTCTCACTATTTTCCAAAATGTAATTAAATTATTATTGCAAACAATAAAAATGGATTAAAAGTGGAAAAAAATTTAATAAATCACACAAGTAAATCAAATTTCCCTTGAGATTATGCTGGTCAAAAAGACACCAGGGACTTCAAAAAGTTAAAATTAGATTTAAGGGACTTTTGTGGCAAAAGTGTCAAATTTAAGGATCCAAAAAGACCAATTAACATGTATTTTATAACAAATCATGAATTAAAATGTATGCAATGATATTTTAATATTTTTTGGTTTATTTAATAAATTATATGAAATAATATGAATTATATTAATTTAACATTCATTAAATTAAAAAGATTGATGTCACAAAATTAGTAGATAATACAAAATTATGTTTTAAAAAAATGCAATTGTACATAGTACCCAAAACTATGCATAGTTATCTTTGCTTCTAATTTTTTTAAAATTTCAAAATAATATGAATTTAGACAAGTGGTGTGTAACAATTTCTTTTGATCAATTACCTTTTTAATTTAATATTATTATAATTATACTTGCATTAATGTGCCCAAGTCTTGTATTAGTATATATGTAAAGTAAGCATCTAATTTATAAAAAAAAAAATACTCACTTTTTGTTCTTTTAGAAATATCACAATGCGACATGTATTGATAATTTTCATTTTCTAAAGAATATCTTTAATTAAACTTTTTAAAAATTTGATAGATTCAAAAAATCACTCAAATCTCTTTATATTTCCTTTTATGCACAATTGTCTTGAATTCTTCAACTTCTCTCATATTGTTATAAAATATAATAAAAAACTCAACCCTTTATAGTCCCCGCTTATCGATATTAATCACCTCCTTGTATTCTTCATTTTTAGAGCTTAAGACTTGAGTTTGATCAGATCATGGTTTTTGGCTTCACTGGCTGAAGTAAAATTCTTAATGTAACTTCTTCTCTTTACTCATTTTAGAAACTAAGATTGTATACAATAATGTTATGGAGTACAAGTTATAAATTGTTTAAATTAAGTTTTTAACAATCAAATTTAACTGTAAACTTTTAAGAAAAGATAAATTCTTCTATAAAAACTTATTTTTGCAAATATTTTTTATAAACTTGTTTAAATTTTATTTTAATTTTTTTAAAAAAAGATAATTTACCATCAATTTTGACCGTTAAAAACTTAATTGGAGTATTTCATAAGATGTGTTTCGTAGCACTTTATAGCATTTTCATGTGTATGTATATATATATATATATTTATAATTATAATCTTGCATTAAGATAGGACTTAGTGCTAAAAAGTTTGGATTTTTTTTCACTCAGCTATCTATAAATTACACAAGTTAACAAATGGATACTGCATACATATATATATTTCTTTATTTCATGGGATTTTGATGAAAACTTTCTCATATTTTATTTTTTTTATAAAATTATTAGCTGATTATTTTATTTTTTATTAATATAGTTTCCATAATTTATATATACTTCTTTATTTCATGGGATTTTGATGAAAACTTTCTCATATTTTGTCTTTTATAAAAGTGAAAATAACGATTTATACATATAAATTATTTACGATTCACTCATAATATCCATAAACTTTTTTTTTCATCTATTTATACACCTAATAAATTTAAGTGTATTTGTTTTTATCCTGCCATCACATTCACAACGGGATCAAGCCACTTTTCTCACTTGAAAGATATATGCTTATTGCTAATTGTAAAATAGTCATTCTAAGTTTATTTCAACTAGAAATTAACAGTAAAATTTTGAGAAATTTCTTTCATAAATTCTAACAAGTCAAGTTAATTTAATACAGGTAATATATTTTGTTGTTATTCTCTAGTGAAAATAGATTTAAAAGGATTACAATGCCCTTGAACAATAATAAGAACATGTCTTTCAGATGAAAAAAATGGTTTGATTCTGCTATAACGTGTGGTTTCGGGTAGAAATAAATACATATAAATTTATTATATATAAATAGAAGAAAACAAAGTTTATGAGTATTATGAGTGAATCATAAATACATGCATAACAATTTTTCCTTTATAAAATTCGTAGATGATTAATTTATTTTTTTATTAATATATTTTTCATAATTTAATTTTTTCTAAATCCAATGCTGCACGATACTAGTAAATCACCTAATATAAATACTGTGGGAATTCTCAAATATACCAATTTGAAATATCACATTTCAAATATACCAACTTTTACTTAACATTTTAAATTCATACAATTTACAATTCAAATTTCACTATATACCCAATTTTAACTTCAAATACATTTTTTAAAAGATTTAATCTTTAAAATCAAAGAGAAGAATAAAAATACAATTATATGCCTCTAATTCAAACTCATCTTCTCTCTTTATCCTATTCATCTTCTTCTCTCCTCCCACTTCGTCCCTTCAACCGCCCCTTTCATGCCTTCCTTGTCGTCCCTTCCTCACCCACCGTCCCTTCCTCTCCTTCCCGTCACCGGCAGCTCCATCAATTCCAAGTCCTTGCTGCAGCCACCGTCGCCCCCTACCGCCATTGCTCACTGTCGCAAGTTTTAGCTGTTTCTTCACTTGGGCATTGCTCCGTCATCAAGTACTCTTCAATTTCAACACAAAATATGCAAAAATCATCTGCGTAATCCATGGCACTCACTGTAAGTTTGAATGCTATTTTATAAAAATTTAATGCATTCACTGGAGCTCTTGTGTGAGGATGATTTTGATGATTACTACAAAGATAATTAGTGGGTTGTGGTGTGGAGGTAAACTGCTACAATTTGGGTGAGCTGAAGGAAAATTTGAGATAGGAAGGCAAAGTGATGGGAAGGAAAATCATTTTCGTTCAGTTTGGTCATGGATAATTTTTTGCCATTGCACGCAATTTGAGTCTGTACCTCATTATCTCCCAATTCCATCATCCTATCTAATTTGGCAATTTCCCCTGCTGCTTCTATGCACCAAATTTTTAATGCCAGGGCTTGAAAATTCATTACTTGATTCGAACTGATTTTTGGTTAGGGGATTAGGAGAGTTAGTATTGAATTTATTAGCAGTTTTTAATTTCTTGTGATTCAATTGTATGTTTTATTTGTTTTTGTTAATTAGAATGTGATTCTTGGTTGATCTCAATATACTTCAATGACCATTCCTCTCTAGTAAAACAGCTTTTCACTCAAAACAATGTCTCAGGCTTGACACTGGGGCAAAAGCTCTTATCTTTTCCTATTCCAACTTTGTTCCTCGTCTTCACTATCTTTTTTAAGATAAAAATGGGTAAATAGATAATGATCTTTGTAAGAATTGAGGTTCTAGGAAAATCCAGGAGTTACTTGGACTCTTCATGATGGGCCTTCTCCGCAACTAATAACTCTATGATATCCCAAGTTTTAGTAAAGTCTTTAGCAACTTTTGCTTAGTAATTTGGAATTATTTATGCAATTAAACCTAAGATGATCTTTAGAGTCGTAAACATGACTTACAATTTTTCTTTCTTTCTCGGTGTGATCTACAAAAGATTCCTTGTGTACATATCTGTTTTGTGGTTTGTTGTAATTTAACTGCCATTTTGATTTTTTCTATTCAAAATCAAACAGAGTTTAATGCAGATCGTTCGGTATTAGCAGTTTGGTTCTTTTATCATAATCAAGTTGAAGTGTCAAGGAATTTAGAAACAAACCGATGCTTTCAAATATGTCTCTCTAACTTTCGAATGAACTGGTTTAAGATTATGAAGAACTGAAAGGCATTATTTATTTCTGATGAGTAAATTTTTTGCTGCATTACTTTTAATCAATTCTTGAAATTTGATAAATTGGTTGTTTTATTTCTAAAAATAAAAATATATATGTATATAAATTTTTAATATAAAATTTCAATAATAAGTTTCTTAATCTGGTAAAAAAAATTAGTTAATTAGAAGTTTAAAAAATTAATTAATTAGAAGTTTATGGAGTGTAGAAATTAATTTAAAATTGTATTATGAATTATGAATGTAACAATGAGCTATTAATATATTATGAATTATTATAAAAGAATATTATGAATTATGAATCCAATGTAGTTTACAATATTATGAATGCTTTGTACTGAATTTTCAAATTAATATGTTTTTAGTTTAGGAAATTGACATTTTTAATTTGAGTAATATATTTATCATATTTTTCATTATAACAATAATTTTTAAAATCTATCTATCTTTATAACATTACATTATACTGAAGTTTTCAAAAATAATACTTGTCCTATTATGAGAGTCCATCCGTAAATAAAATATTAAAAAGTTCAATTTTAAATTTAAAAAATAATTCAAGATATGTATAATTTTTTATGTATAATTATTGTTTTATTATGTTAATAGGAATGTTAGTATGACTATAAAGATGAATAATTTAATTTATTTTAGTTTGTGTGATTTAAATGATAAATGAAAAATTTATAATATTTTATATTTATTTAATTAGGATACATTAGTGATAATTGATGTTTAATATTTAAAAAATTATACATATATATATATTTATTTAATTGAATTAATATTTTCTGGTTATTTTTATGACAATTTTTATTATTAATATTGTTATATTAAATAATTAATAGTTATTTCCATGATGTTAAATTTAATGATTTGTTTTATTAATATTATTTTGTTCTTTTTTGTTTTATAATTTAATAAATGTTTTGTTGAATTAATTAATTTATATCATGTTGTTGTGTAGCTATGGATCCCTCTACATGTGTATGGCAGTATTGTCATGATATTGTATCTCATCCCGATCAAAAACTACATTCTTATGGTTGTTACCAAGTGATACGTAATGTCATTATGGAGTTGGTGCGGCATGGTGCCATGGACCATTTTAGAAGAGGCCCTTTTTCATATATGGAGAATCTGCTATTATACAATGACAATTATTATGGAAAGGCCGCAATTAATATCTTGAGGAGGCAGGTTCTCATTCGAGATGCCCACGCAGACGATATGTGGTTCCACATTGTTGGACGACTACATCTCTTCCGGAGGCAAGAGTATGCTCTTCTCACTGGATTGCGTTTTGGTGCGGTAGTTGAGCATCAATTATTTCCAGAGCCATCGTTTGAGCCATCAAATGCTCTTCTTTAGAGGCGGTTCAAAGACTCCGGACGAGGTTTTGGAGATGCTGACATCTAGCGCACCAGGGGACATACCCATAGATGATGTCATTAGACTTGCTTATGGCATCATCATAGGGCATTGGATATTGACTCGGGAA
>JAWZTD010055142.1:0-27408 GCA_035221335.1 Echites panduratus | reverse complement strand
TATTGAAAAATTATTGAACAAAAGTAGGTCTATTTATTATTATTATTATTGTTGTTATTATTATTGTTATTATTATTGAATTGACATATATAAAGAACCCTACTTCAGATTATGTTATGTAGTTGAAAATGTAATTATGATTTATTTAAGTGGTTGAAATATCAAACATGTTTTACACAATTTTCTTTATACTCATTTTCTATCCATAATAAAGTGTTAATTATGCTAAATCAACTTCTGCATGGCTAAAAGAGACATGTTTGATTATTATTATTATTATTATTTTTTGCAAGTACTAAGAGCATCTTGTGGATGTTCCAGATTATGTTGCCGAAAGTCATTAGTCAATGTCAACTCGATGCATGTATAGCCTTAGATTCTTTGTTGGTCCTGTTCCCATACCATGAGGGGAAAGGAAAGGACAATAGATTTTCTAATTCACACTTTGGTTATTAATGATTACTTTTAATTTACTTGGTCATTTTTTGAATAGCTGTATTGGTCCTTCTAACTAGTTTCCAAGTTGTTTCCAGTCACCAACTACATAACATGATATGGGAATGCATGTGACTCATAGTTTGAACTTTGAAGATAAAATAACAGAAAAGAAACTTAGTCACATTTCCCAACTCAAAAACACAAACTGCTTCTGCACCATAGAAATAACAGAAAAGAAAATGGTATAAATGTAGAGTTTAAGAACATTATCAAATGCAGGTTATGGTTTTAATATCCAGTTAAGCTATCGTACTGACAGAATTCAAAAAAGAATATTAGGTACCTACCTAAAATAGTAAAATGGATTATGCAGGACTGGGGCTAGGACGGAAGGAAGATTAAATAGCAGCTTTCATGAATTGAAACTGATAAAACTGAAATTGTTTATCGTGGTCTTCCTACTCTTTCCCTCTGTTGCATTAGATAAACCAGTAGCATTTCATAGTCTATGCTTTGTAGCAACAAATCTGTTACTATTTTTTGTTCCCCCCTTCTTTTATTAAACTATACATAAAGAAATATAAAAATCAAGCTACTGAAATTGCTAAAAGGCTACAAAAATGATTTTGCTAATCTTTCTTCAGCAGCCATTACCACCTTTAGAGCAGACTTATTATACTGCTGTTTGTGATGATATGGTATCATCACTTCCATTACTATCATCACTTTCAATTTTCCTCCTCGACCAGAAACAATTACACATATGGCCAAAGATAAAATTTATAGGTGTCTCTTGTTGATTTTGGTGATATTATTATATTTTGGAAATTTTTTCCTCCCCTTTTTTTTCATCATTTAATCATGGTTTCCCCTATTTTGAGTGGTATAAAATCAAGCATGCTGCGCTTGTGAATTTTCTGCTATTACTTGCTTAGTTGATATTTGAAAAATTCCCTTTTCTTTCTACATGTCAACTCTTTGGAGTGTAATTAATAACATTCTCCTCCAAAATGTTCATTGGGCATGAGCGTGGAAACCCTGTCTTTATTTTGTGTCTACACGCGGATGATCTTTGACCTTCTATTTTCTTATGATCTATTCTTTGTCTTATTATGGATGTATTTAAAGGGCCCAAAATATGATAAAAGTCCCAAAATATGACAAAAGTTACTATTTCATTTTTAGATGTAAAGTTTGCTGGCCTTTTCTTTTGCGTTGATGTTTATTATGAATATTTTGTTGACATGTCCTTAGTGCTAATTCTCTGATGTTTGCAGTGGAACCATCATCTATCTTATTATCAGAGAGATTGTGTTTTTGCTAGATTGTTTTACAAGATGAGTTTTTCCTATAAAATTGCTGACATGAGTGTTTGTCCATGTATTTGAGAATGATGCTCTTTGCATTAAAGAGAAATCACTCTGCACAAAATTAGAGAGGAGATAATGTCACTTTCTTTCTTCATTGCAGTTGATCATTGATTTTCTATTCAATCATAAGTTCCTTTGAGTTAAGTTTTTGAAAAATGCTTTGTTTATAAGCTGCAAGTTTTTATTTGCTTGTTTAATACTCATTTGATATGGAGTATTGGGAGTTTGTGCTTCTCTTCATTTGATGCTATGATTGTATTTTTGCTTTGTCGTATTAAGAGACCCCAAAAAGAGACTTACAACATATAAGGTTCTTTGTGAGTATGTAATTTTAATGAACATATTTGCAAGTAGTTATCTCAGTTTTGTGCTTCTTTTCCTCTGGTTTTTAATTATCAAACCAAGTTATTGTTATCTTTTGGGATTAGCCTAATGCAATGCTGTAGTTTTATATGCTGGAAAAAACTACTAATTCCCCTATAGAAGCTTATTGTTTCCTTTTATAGCCTTACTTTAAACTTGCATTCCATAACTATAATTCTTTGCTATTTCTAGGATGAAAAGCAGAGGATTAAAGTTAAGGAGAAGATTGACAAATGAGAGAGAAATTATTAGATTTTGTGATATACTGAATGTTCCAATCAATAGAGCTGCAATAAAGAAGGAAAGTGACTGTTGAAATCTCTATCTGTGATTATGTTTTTTCTTGATTTGTCACTCATCTGACAGCTGTAGTGTATGTTCTTTAGGAAGAACTCTCTGCAAAGTTATTGGAGTTCCTGGAATCACCTCATGCTACTACAGAATCTTTACTTGCTGACAAGGAAAATGCAAGTCATTCATTTTCTCTCTCTCTCTCTCTCTCTCTCTCTCTATCCCTCTATCATATCTTCACATGTTTGATTGATACTTCATACAAGATTTTTTTTCTTAATGAATTCTATTCCTTGCCTCAGAATGCCAGGAAACGAAAGTGGAAGACTTCAACCACGAAAGGCTCGGTTCTTCAGATATTACTATAGTATCTACGAAGGTTAGGAACTTAAATATAAATTAATGTGAAAGTTCATATTCATGAAAGTAGTTTTAATTAATTTGGTAGCATTCATGAAACTAACTATGATTTTATTTCTTTCAAGTTACACAATAGGAAGAGCTTTTGGTGCTCTCTAATTGATAGCAGCTTGACTTAAATCTCAGAACATATTACTGGGAGATTTATATTTTAAATTGATGTTAATTTTATAGATAATCATTCTAAGTTCTAGAAATGTAAAATATTTGAATGTCGTATTGTTATCTTTATTTCTAGAAATTTGAATGTTGTATTATAAGTATACTTTTTTATGGCTAGTTTTGATTAGCATTTTAATTTGGTACAATTTTAATTTCATTTTGAATAAATTGTAATAATTAATTTAAAAAGAAAAATATAATTATATCAATAACGACAACTTAATAATTGTTGTATATAAAGGTTATATTAAAAAAAATATTAACCTATATACATTAAAAATGAGTATATATGACGACCATTTAGTCGTGGTATATAAGTTCAAATTTATACAGTGGTTATAGAATCGCGTATATAAGTTCAGTATATACAATGGCTCTGGGGCAGCCATATATAACTTGAGTATATAAGACGACTAATATTATATATGACTGCCCTAATAATAGCAAAAAAACAAATTTTATATGACAGTTTATAGACAGTCCTCTAGCAAAAAGTTCTTTTCTACAGGGTGTCGGATATAAAGTTTTTTTACGATGCCATTTACGGACCATCGTATTTGCCGTCATATAAAGTATATATGACGGTTTTTTCTTTGTCGAATTTTTTTTCCCACCCTTGTATTTGCGACGACCCAAAGATCGCAGTGTATACCCCAATTTAGAGTAGTGGTTTATTTTTAAATAGAACGTGATTCTCTATTTTCTAATCTATTAGTATCACCATACTAATCATAGAAAATAATCATAACTGATCTTAACAAATTATTCTTGCCTAAAGAATAATTCAACAATCAGGAACACCAATTTAAATTATTCATACAAAGAGATAATATCACATTAATTCTTACTTATAAGAATAATATCTCTTAATAAACAATTAAAGATATTGGAAGACAATAAATAAATAAAACACTTTATTTATTAATAAGATAATTACATACTATAGGGCATACTAATATAACAATCTCAAACTTGCACTGAAGCCATTTGTTACAAAATTTAAGTCTCATCATTTCTTAATGATGACTTAACTGATTATGTGACATGGGCTTTGTAAGTGGATTTGCCAAATTCTCTGCTGATGGTATTTTTGCAAGGTAATGTCACCTCTCCCAATGATTTCTCGAATGAGGTGGAAGTGACACTTAATGTGTTTGGACTTTTGGTGAGACTTTGGTTCCTTTGCTTGTGCTATAGCACCATTGTTGTTGCAGTATAGAGGTACCGCTGATTCAATGGCAGGAACCACTCCCAGTTCTGTGACGAACTTCTGTATCCAAACAACTTCCTTTATAGCATCAGATGCAACAACATACTCAGCTTCTGCAGTGGAATCTGCAGTGGTGGTCTGTTAGGAACTTTTCCAACTTACTGCTCAGCCATTACAAGTAAAGATAAACCCAGAGATAGACTTTCTATCATCCACATCTGATTGAAAATCAAAAACCTTGAATCCTTCGATTCTCAAATCATTTCCTCCAAAAATCAATACCATATCTTTAGTTCTATTAGAGTACTTAAATATGGTCTTAACAGTAGTCCAATGCTCCGAACTCAGATTAGACAGGAACCTACTAGTAATACTAATAGCATGGGCAATGACTAGTCTTGTACACAACATAACATACATAAGACTTCCAATTGCAGAAGCATATGGAACATTAGACATCTTCTCTATCTCTTCAGGTGTCTTAGGAGACATCTGCTTAGAAAGATGTATTTCATGTCTTGCAAGTAATAGTCCTCTCTTAGACTTAAATATCTTTAGTTCTATTCAAGTACTTAAATATGGTCTTGATAGCAGTCCGATGCTCCGGACCCGGATTAGACAGGAACCTGCTAGTAATACTGATAGCATGGGCTATGTCTAGTCTTGTACACAACATAACATCCATAAGACTTCCAATTGCAGAAGCATATGGAACATTAGACATCTTCTCTATCTCTTCAAGTGTCTTAGGAGACATGTGCTTAGAAAGATGTATTCCATGTCTTGTAGGTAATAGTCCTCTCTTAGACTCATGCATATTGAACTTTTTCAATATCTTGTCTAAGTATAGTTTTTGAGATAAGCCAATTGTCCATTTCGTTCTATCTCTATAGATAAGAATTCCTAGGACATAGGATGTTTCTCCCAAGTCCTTTATGGAGAAAGTATTAGATAACCATTCTTTCACAAACATCAGCATTTCTCTATTATTTCCCATTAATAAGATGTCATCTACGTTACAAAACTAGGAAAGTGATATTGCTCCCACTACCCTTTTTGTATACACATGGTTCATCTTCATTTCTAATGAAGCCAAGCGATTTGACTGCATTATCAAATCAGATGTTCCAACTTCTCGAAGGGTGCTTAAGACCATAGATAGATCTCTTAAGCTTGCACACTTTATATTCCTCACCTTTAGGTATAAAACCCTTAGGCTGGTCCATATAGATATTTTCCTCAATGTAGCCACTAGAAAAGCCGTTTTAACATCCATTTGCCAAATATCATAATCATAGTGTGCTGCTACAACTAATAGAACAATAAATTTAAGTATTGCTCCTGGCGAAAAAGTTTCCACATAGTCAGCTCCTTGGCTTTGACGATAACCTTATACCAGTAGTCTTGCTTTGAAATTCTCCACCTTCCCATCAGAACTAATTTTCCTCTTGTATACCCATTTATTCCGAATAGGTACAATAACTTTAGGTAGGTCTACTAGATCCCAAACCTGATCATAGCTTCAAGCCATTTAGAAGAATCTATATCCAAGATAGCTTCTTCATAAGTAGTAGGATCATCAATATGATCAGCATCTCCATGAACAAACAACTCATGAATGTTCTCATGAAAATACCCATATCTCTGTGTAGGGCGAGATATTCTACTAGATCTTCGAAGCTCTTGTGTAGAGACATCATTAATAGGTGGCTCTTGCATAGGCACATCAATATATTCTTGCACTTGATCATTTTGTTTTTGTTCCGTTATATCACTGAATTCTATCTCTTTCCCAACACCACCTTCTTGAACGAATTCTCTTTTAAGAAATATGGCATCTCTATTCGCAACAACAATTTGTTCATCAGGGAGAGAGAATTGATATCCTATGGTATCATTGGGATATCCAACAAAACGACCCTTGATAGATCTCCTTCCTAACTTATCTGTTTTCAACTTTTTGATGTGTGCTAGACACCCCCAAATCTTAATGTGATTAAGACTTATCTTCCTCAATTTTCATAATTCAAATGGAGTAGAGGTAATGGATTTAGAATTTACTCTATTTAATAGATAACAAGTAAGAAACGCATAACCCCTAAATGAATTAGGGAGGCCTGTATAGCTCATCATAGACCAAACCATATTCATATATGTCTGATTCCTCCTTTTAGATACTCTATTTAATTGTGGTGTACCAGGAGGTGTTAATTGAGAAATAATACCATTTTCTTTAAGAAAATCTCTAAACTCAGTGCTTAAGTATTCTCCACCACAATCAGATCGTTATATCTTAATACTTTTACTAAGTTGGTTTTCTACTTCAACTTTGAATTCTTTGAACTTGTCAAAAGACTCATGTTTATGTACCATAACATACACACAAGCATACAGTGAATAATCATCAGTAAAAGTAATGAAGTAATTAAAACCACCTCTTGCCATGGTTGGAAATGGCCCACATACATCACTATGTATGATCTCTAAAACTTCTTCAGCTCTTAATCATTTTCCAAGAAAAGGTGCTCTTATCATTTTTCCATGAAGACAAGACTCACAAGTTGGATAAGATTCAAAATCTATGAGTTTCAATAAACCCATATTTTCCAACTTATTAATTCTTTCTTTTGCAATATGACCTAGTTTGAGACGCCAAAGTTGTTTTAGATTGAGGTTAGAGTTGGAAATCACATTTAATTTCTCATTCTTGTTCTTAATTTTATCATTGGATAAATAATAAAGACCATTGTTCAAGTATGCCAAAGCAATGCATTTATTATCAAAATGAATACTACAAATATTATCTATGAATGAAAATTCATACCTGATATGTCCCGGGTCATGCAAGTGTGTGAAGATGGGATAGTGCGGGGTGTTGTGATTCGGGTTCCACCAGGTGGCACACAAAGTGGTTCGAGACTGGTGGGCCCGCGTCTGAATTAGGTTGAAGAGGATTTTGTTGAGCCCCTGCTAACAGCTTAAGCTTTTGGCCTTTTGGTAGCACCCTCTCCTAGGGTTTGGTATCAGAGCCGAGGTCGCGATTCGAATCCCACCCAAACCGCACTGGTTACATTTTCCACCAGAGCGCATAGGTTCGAGGACGAACCTTCCCTAGCAGGGAGGGAATGATATGTCCCGGGTCATGCGAGTGCTTGAAGATGGGGTCATGCTTGGTGTTACCATTCGGGTTGCACCAGGTGGCCCACAAAGTGCTTTTGGCATGGTGGTAGCGCCTCTGCTAACCAGTGCGCTTTGGGTGGGAATCGAAGCCCCAACCTAGGCTCTGATACCAAACCTTGGGAGAGGGCGCTACCACCATGCCAAAAGCTTAAGCTGTTAGCAGAGGCGCCAATCCTCTTTAACCCAGTTCAGATGTGGGCCCACCAGTCTCGAAAAACTTTGTGGGCCACCTGGTGGAACTCGAATCGCAACACCCTGCACAACCCCATCTTCATACACTCGCATGACCCGGGACATATCATTCCCTCCCTGTTAGGGAAGGTACATATTCAAACCTATGAGCCTTGGTGGAAAATGTAACCAGTGCACTTTGGGTGGGATTCGAACCCTCGACCTATCCTCTGATACCAAACCTTGGGAGAGAGCGCTACCACCATGCCAAAAGCTTAAGCTATGAGCAGAGGTGCAACCCAATCCTCTGCAACCCAGGGCCCAGTAGTCTCGAAGCACTTTGTGGGCCACCTGGTGGAACCCGAATCGCAACACCCCGCACGACCATATCTTCACATACTCGCAGGACCCGGGACATATCAATACCCTTCAACAGTCAATACTGAAATGGAAATAATATTCATAAATGCTTGAGGCAAAACTAAAACATTGTTCAACTTTAAAATAAATCCACTAGATAAAACTAATGAAGTAGATCCCCTAGCACTTGCAGCAACATTTGCTCCATTTCCTATCTTTAGAATCACTTTAATCTCTCCAAGAACTCTACTTTCCATTAAACCCTGCACTGATGCACAAATATGAGAAGAGGCAATAAAATCAAGGACCCAAGTAGAGGATGAGCACATAGAAGACCTTTTGGTAAGGAAACAAGTAATGGACATACCTTCATCATTCTTTTCCTTTCCCTTTATGGACTCGAGGTACACTTATCCCTTGCTTTGAAGTTCGTCTTCTTCTTCTTGGTCACTCCGCCTTTTGCCTGAAGATGAGACTTATTTTGTTTATTGCTTTTCTTCTTCTTGGACAATCCATAAGTGGATACAACAACTAACAAAGTCTCTTTATCTTCTTCCTTCATACATATTCCTTCATACAACAACTTCTGCTTTGTTCATGTGAAAATTCACAATAAACTGAGAATATGAATCAGGTAATGACTGCAGGATTAAATCTGACTTGAGGTTGTCATCCATCATGAATCCAATCCCTCTAGACGTTCAATCATGATGTGATTCTGATGGAGACCCAGCACCACTAATACCTCGTGGACCGATCACGAGGGCACGAGCAACCAAGATAAGGAAAGCTTTAGTTACTTGTCTCCAGGAGAAGGAAGAACAACTTGACTTTTATGTCATTTTGAAGCAACCAAATTGGATGATGAATGTGTGATCAAGAAGTTATGGCATATATCAACAATTGAGGGGATAAACTACGTTTCCAGCCACGAAAGCATCCAAAATGATGAGGGATCTGTAGCGACCGAGTGCTACAATGACCAAGTTGCTATAGTTGACGAGTTGCCATAGTGCTTTTCACTTTTTACATTTGTTGTTATTTTAATTCTTGCATAGTTAAGGGCTCTTTTGTGCAATTAAATGGCTGAACATTTGTATTAGGGTTTTGGCTAGCCAAAACACTATAAATAGCCTCTTTCTTGTAAGAAAATACAACTCTTGATAATCAAAAACATTTCTCTACACATTTGTGTGTTAGAACAAGACTTAGGTCTATTATGTGAGATTCTTCCAAGAGTCTTCTAGGGTTCTTAGAGAATTACACTAGAGCAATCAATTACTAAGTCCTCCAAATCAAGAGGGTGGTAGATGAGAATCCTTTTCATAGGTCAATCTAACTAATCCAAAAATAAACCATAGATGAAATAAGAGGGTGGTAGATGAGAATCCTTTTCATAGGTCAATCTAACTAATCCAAAAATAAACCATAGATGAAATCCTTTCTTCTTGGTGTGGTTTGTGTGTTTGTTTGGTTTGTGTGGTTTCTTCACAAAAGCAAGAATCACATCAAATTCCTTCTCTACACCCTTTTTGGAGGGTAAGTCGAAATAGCACCGAAGACAAGATTTCACCTAGATTTATGTTTGGACTAGTTAGAATGACCTACGGGATAGATTCCTATCAACCATTCTCTTCATTTGGAAGACTAATCAATACTCTAATCTAAGGTTACTGTACCAATGTTAGAATCGCCCAGTGGAAACATAAATCGAATTTAATTAAAATTTCATGATCGTATCAGACTCATCATATTTATAAATGTTTCCTATGCCTAGAGATTAGGATACCATAAATACCTTTTTGTCGAGTAGATAGATAATCAAAATAGCTCCCCAAGTGTTGAGCCTCTATGATAAGATCCTAGGAGCAATTAAAACTATGAATGAAGTTAATGGGATGCTGTCAAAGGAAGCTTTTTGAAATTATATCATTCATGGAAGAACTAATCTTGCAAAGCTAGATGAGAGCAAGTTGAAGAAGAAAGGAGGCAACCTTATGCAACAAACTTGAACTTGGAGACATGCTTTTGCTCAATTTCTTTCCATAATCTAGCCAAGAAAACAAGGTTTAAAAGGGGCTTCAACTAGGTAAGAAGAATACTCAAAATTGGAGGGCAAATTTTCCTAGAAAACGGAAGATGTCCGACGTGCTGCTACAGTGGCTGAGTTACTACAGTGATTTCCATAAACGAATTTTTATTCTTTTCTTTTCCTTTTTAGCTTGTATTTTCTTTATAGTCTAGGGCATTTTGTGCAATATTTTTTCAACTTTGTTTGGTTAGTTTTTGGCTTATTAAAAACCATTCTTCCTTGTATCAATTAACAATTTTTTAGATGAATGAACTTGGAAGCAAACGCTTCTTCTCTGCTCTTTGAGTAAACTAGACCTTTAGGTCTTTAATTTGTGAGACTCTTACAAAACTCTACTGGTTCTTGTAGAATTACACTAATGCTATCAATTACTTAGATTAGGGTATTGATTAGTCTTCCAAATCAAGAGAATGGTTGATGGGAATTTATCCCATAGGTCATTCTACCTAGTCCAAACTTAAAATTAAGTGAAATCCTATTTTCGGTGTGATTGCTACCTACTAGCCAAAAAGGGTCTTGGGAAGAGATCACATAACTCTAGATTGTCCACACAAATCTCCACATACAATGACTCCTGAATGTGTCCCTACACACAGAGAAAAATAACGATTGCCTTCAATAACATTATTCAGTCTATATTTGGTTAGGGTTTATAAAGGGATATTTATAAACCCCAAAGGCCTAGTCCTAATGGGCTAAACCCATTAGTTGGGCCTTTTCTTATTATTTTTAGGAAAAGGCCAAAACTAAGTCTCTTAAGGATTAATTAATTAACCAATTAATTAATTCATTCAAATCCATAGACCAATATCTTAATTTGGACTTCAGAGTATACTAGTACTCTATTACTATCAAAGTAAAAAGCCCAATGTTATTTTAATCTTTAATTCTATTGTGTGTGAATTTCTAGGTTCATTATTTATTGGTAATAGAAATTAATATTAACTCTTTAATATTAATTAGACAATTCTAGCTTGAATATTCTCCCGAAGTATATTTAAGCTTTCATAAGTCATGAGTGACGTCTAGTAACATATCATGACTACCCAATAAATAGTGAAGGATTAATTCCTTATCATTAAAACCACATTGTAATTACCGTGCATTTAATCTCTCCATTTATATTCTTATTAAATAATCTCCATTACTTAATCATATGTCTAATTCTATTTAATCACTTGACTATTTGAGAAACATTTTCTCTATAACTGTCTTGGCCAAGAACTTTCTAGTCAAGATAAATAGAATACATATTAAATATTATACATCACATATTTAATTATGAAGTAATGAATCACTTCACTTAATAATACGTAACTTCATAATTAAATATTAGGAACTATATATACCTTGACACTTAATAGAATACGTGAATATAGTAATAGTAAATTCCAAATACCCAAATATAATTCTCACGTATACTATTTCTGGTCTAGGGAATATACTCACAATTACAATCAATTAATGACATTATATCATTAATTAATATGTCACATGTTCAGGTCATTTGTCTCCACAAATACTTCTTATGTTTATTCTTAAATATAATATGATTCTCTATTTTCTAATCTATTACTATCACCATAGTAATCATAGAAAATAAACATAAGCTGATCTTAACAAATTATTCTTGCCCAAAGAATAATTCAACAATCAGGAACACCTATTTAAATTATTCATACAAAGAGATAATATCACATTAATTCTTACTTATAAGAATAATATCTCTTCATAAACAATTAAGGACATGGGAAGACATTAAATAAATAAAACACTTTATTTATTAATAAGATAATTGCTCTAGGGCATACTAATATAACACATAAGAGGTTCCACGTTTGCAGCTCTTTCCCGTTAGGACCTCCTTTCAATTGCATTGATTTCTCTCATTGGAGGTCTTTGAAGTTGCTCTTGAGGTCTCTATTCAGCTAGACCTAATGCTTGAGCTAAGAAGTCTTGCAAATGACCTTTTTTAACCAACCTCTCTATTTCTCTTTTGAGGTCGAAATAATCTTTTGTAAGGTGGTCGTGATCTTTGTGATATTGGCAAAATTTGTTCACATCTTGTTTTGCCACTGGAGACTTCAGAGGTGATGGAGGTCTCAGTAGACCTTTCCTCTCCGTTGCCATTAAGACTTCTGCTCTTGGGGCCTTGAGAGGTGTGTTATCAGGTCATTGAAGGTCTTCCTCTTCTTTTCTTGAGGTCCTCCTTTAGGTGGGAGGTCCCTTCTATCTCTTTTTCCAAAGGTGCTTTTTTGTTGAGACTTCGCCTCAGTGGTTTGTCGGCTATAGGTGTAGTTTTGTTAGTAGGAGATGTAAATCCCAGGATCTTCTTCTGGATGGCTGTTTTTTCTGCCTTTATCAACCTCTCCAAAAGAGTATGCAAATGTTTAAGCGTTAGGACCTCCTCCTCTGCTAGCCTCAATGATACATACCCACGTTGCAACCCTTGCTTGAAGGCGGTGATGTATATAGTGTCTTTCTTTTGTTCAATTTCTACAGCCTAGTCATTGAAAGGATTGTAGTAGCTCCTGGGGCTCTCTCCGACCTTCTGTTTGATTGTAAAGAGGGGATATATGTCTTTCTTACACCTCTTATTGCTCTGGTAGTTCTTAAGTAACAGGTTTTTAAGCTGATTCCAGCTCACGATACTTGTTGCTGGAAGTCCTTTAAACTAGGATTGAGTTTTTTTTGTCAATGTCAACCTGAAAGCCCTACATTTTACATGGTCAGGGTACTCAAACATTTCCATGTAAGAGAAACACTCATCAATGTGGAGTTGCGGCTTTGTGGTTCTGTCATACTTTGCAGCGATCTGAGGAGGTTTGAACTCTGGAGGCATCTTTCTCAGCCTAATTTTGTCCATGAAGGGTCATCGTTTAGCGAATTCTACCCTAGTTTGTGGAACATTACCTTCAACCTCTTTAGGGTTGTTATTAGGTGCTTTCTTTTCCCGGTCTACCTGTACCTTAATGTTTCTGCTCGCAGTTTGTTCAAGATGATCGTCCTGAGGTCGATCTCTAAGAGCCTGTCCATCATGATTTTTTCTTTGATTTTGAGAGAGAGTAGCTCAGTTCAACCTATCTCTCACTTTACCTTTGCACAGAGTATCTCTGAGATCTGGGGGAGGTATATTCCTTCTGCTGTCCACCTCTTCATTTTGTGGGTTTCTTTCTTCTCCTTGGGTTTCTCGTTGTTGCCTTGCTTCTTCAGGTCTTCTACTTGCATCTTCAGACCTTTCTCTGCTTTGGTTAGAGGCTTCTGAGGGCCTCCTCTTAGTGCGCTAAGTGTGTGATGGAGTCCTCCCTGTGGAGATATCATCTTTTCTGTTTGTGAGATTTTCTAGAACATTTACATTCTCTCTAGTAAATGTTCAGGCACTGTGACATGACTTTCTCGCCACCCACATGAGGTACGAGGTTGTCTTGATGCCACATTCTCCAAGGCATTTTTCTCATGCAGTGTCTCCGTTATTCTTCTAGAGGGACCTAAATGGGTTGGTTCGAGGTCTTGCCGAGTTTCTGCTAGTGTCCTAGAAGGACCAGAATGAGTTTCCACTTTTATTCGGATTTGATGTTAAGACAGGGACATTGACGAGATTTCCTTCTGGAGGTGTTTGAGTATGTTCTTCTGGGATTGTTTCTTCAATCTGCAATTTTGTTCTGCGTTTTCATGCACTTCTTGCCTTTTGTTCTCATGCCATTGTGATTTATTTCTAGTTTTGGGGATGGCTTTTTGTAAGATTTCCCACAGACGGTGCTAGAAGTGATGGAGCTCGAAAGAGACCTTCAGGACACCCCGTCGCAATTGCCTGTAAGAACAACATAAAGGGAAGATATGATCACTGGAGTGGGCTGTCGCCCTAAGGATAACTCCGACGATCAAGTTAGAATGGATTGTAAGGGATGTTCTGAGAGAGTGTGTTACTTCTCTGTTTAAAATAATTTACTTGGATTAAGAATATTCGGAAAAAAGTCGTACCCTGATTCATGATCAGGTTTAAATTTTAAGGATAGCTGATCTACCTTGAAGTTAATAGTAGTATCCTAATTGGAATCAACTAGGATCCCTTGTAATCTGAGCATATTGTAGGAAGTATATCCGGCCAATCTTATCATGATCTTTTCAAAAAGTTTCCTTGTAGGAGTATACTGTGTTTCTTTAATGAGTCTGGACGACTATTAAGTGCCCATCCTGGACCTCTAGGAGTCTTGTAGAGCTCGCTAGAGACCTTCATGATGGTTCAACGACCTTGTACTAGGTCCAGTGAACTTGAGGAGGTCTTTAGTGACCTTCACCTTTGTCATAATTCCAGATTTGGTGGTCGTGGAGCTTACTAAGATGAACAGAAGTCGTGGACTAGTTTTCAAGACCCCCATAAGGTGTATTTTTATATGTTTGTAGACCTCTGTAGATCTAGACCCAAGTGTAATCCGGGTTGGATCTTTTATTTATTGGATCGGGTTGTTGGGTATTCAAGTCTAATTTATCGGGATTTACCTGTTTGCCCATCAATAATAATAATAATAAATTTCTATAACATTTTTTTTCCCATTCAAGCTAATTTTTATTTGGGAAAAGAACATCCAAACACTTCATATTGTTAACTGATATGCGAGTCAAATTGATTATCTTAAGCCATGGGTTGCCAAATTTGTGAAAGCGTGAAATTCAAAAGGGCTGTGGCTACATGTACAATATGTGGACAATAATTCAATAGCAATACTTCCAAAAAATGAAAGATCGTAAGACCCGTGCATGGTACTCTTGTGAGTGGGTCTTTGAAAGTGAAATAGCTAAGTGAATGTTGAATTTGGTCACATTTTGTAAGAGAACTTGAGGCCAACTTGCACCGCTTGTCCAAATCTTCCTACCAGCAGCTTCCTTGCGACACGACACTATGAGCCTATTTGTTTATGCTTAGTTTAGACGTTAAGCACTTATTTTATCAAAAAAAACAAAAAAACAAAAAATGCACTTAAGTAAAAATAAAAGATGTTTGTTTGAGCTTTTAGAAAGGTGCACAAATCAAAAAATAAGGGATGGTTCAATGGGCTTATTAAAAAAGTGCTTTTTAATATCATTTTTTTATATAATTGTTTTCTATATAAAAGTGAAGTTGTTTTGTATTTGGGTATATTAATTTATAAGTACTTTTAGAAGTTGTTTGGATGTAAAAGCACTTTTGACCTTTTTTTAAAAAAAAATTTTCATTATAATTTGAAAATTTTAATAGAATAATCAAATTATATAAGTTAGAATATATTAAAATAAACTTAAATTATTTTTAACACAATACAATACTATTAAAAATAACTTGAATTTAAGATGGATAAAAAATAATAATTAATAATTGGTGTTTAATTTAATCTTATGTGAAAAAATAGAAATACTTTTATTTGCCATAGTATAAATATATATTACAAGATTAATTAAATGAATTTTCAAAATATTGTAGTGGAGGAAAGAAAAATACTTTAAAAAAATGGGAATTCAGAAAATTATAAAGAAAATTTCAAAAATAGAAGAATGGAGAAAATGAAAAGATGGGGCGTGGGGTTAAAAAAATTTCAAAAAGCCTGAAGGTAATCATGGAGAGAGAGAACAGAGACAGAAAGAGGTTGACAAAAAAAAAAAAAGTAAAAAAACTTAAAAATAAAACATAGAAAGAGAAATTTTATTAGAAAAGGGTAAAAATTTAATATTAAAATTAGAGAAAAGGTTTATAAGTTACTTTTTCCATGCCTTTTAGTAAAAGTTCAAACAAACACTTTTCTTTTTTTTTTTTCATTTAAGTGCCGTTTTTTTTTTTTTTTTTTTTTTAAAAGATAATCCGTCCAATTAGGCCTTATGCTTATAAAAACGTAATTTTTTATTAGTTTTTATAAAATTACTTTTTTATTAAGTTAAACTGTTTTATGTTTAAGTATAGTTTTTTATAAATGCTTTTTAAACTTAAACCTGTTTGGATAAAAAAAATTATTTTTTGATTCTTTGGTTTTATTATAATTTTTCAAGAGTTAATAGACTGATAAAATTTTTTAAAAATTATAATGTACTAATTACTAATATTTAATATATTTAAGTAAAAATTTAAAATTTTTTTAAAAGTAAAATATTGAACCTTTTTTTTAATATAATAATAATAATAATAATAATAATAATAATAATAATTGGCATTCAATTTAATCTCAAAAGATCTAAAAAAATTAATGAAATTGTTTTCATTTTTGACATTTTTTTGTTTTTTTAATACATAATGTATAAAGATTTCATTAATTAAACACATGAATTTTTAAAACATCAATGAGAGAAATTAAAAGAAAAAAAAAAAACTTAGGAGTCCTAAAATTAAGAGATAGAGAGAGACAACAGAGAGGATCTTAGGAGTCTTGAAGATAAACAGGCTTGGGAGAGTCCGGGTATCTAGGAGGTTGGATGTGGGTTGTAGAAAAATGAAGTTTAAAAGACAAACTGAGAGGGAGAGAGAAAATATAAGAAGAAGAAAATAAAATAAAAAAATGTAAGAAGAAGAAAATAAAATAAAAAATAGAAGAGAAAATAAGAGGAAAAATTAATAAAAGCTAATACAAATGATTGGAGAGTTGAAGTTTTTTGTTATAAGTTAAAAATAGTTAAATTTTGGCCTCTTTATTATTTTTTTTAAAGCCTAAACATACAAGTTTTTTTCCTATTAAATACTTATTAAATCGAAATAAGTACAAATTTTTAAAGTTTTTTTGATTCTTCCTTATTTCACTGCTTTTCTTCCTTTTCCTTTTCTTTTTTGTTTTTTTTTTCCTTTTCTCCTTTTTTATTCTTTCTTCAGTTCTTTTATTCTTTTTTTATTTATTTCCTTCTCCCTTTTTTTAAGCTTTTTTTTGGTTCTATCTTTCCCTTTTTTCAATAATTTTTTTTTTCTTCTTCTTTTTTTTTTTTTTTGTTTTTCAGTTTTGTTTTGTTTCATTTCCTTTTTCCTTTTATCTATCTTGCAATTTTTTTCTCTTTATATAGGAGAATTTAGTATATAACATGTTAGTGTGATTTATTTTAAGTGACAAATTTTTATTTTATTTAAATATATTAAACTATTCATGCTTAATATATTATAGTTTATGTAATAAAAATGATTATTATAAATTGTTTAAAAGTGATTATATAAGAATTCTATAAAAAAATTTAAAGTTTTTTTTTAACCCAAATAACTTTTTATTTTGAAAAGCATTTTATTTAAGGGTGTCAAAACACAAAACGTCTTAATTTTAAAAAAAAGACACTTATATATAAAGCAAAATTTTAAAAGTACTTTTTAAATAAAGTCATCCATACAGGCCCCATATATAGGCATTAGCGATAGAAAGGGGGAACATATCTATGCAAAAGACCCATTTTTTGCAACTTAATTTGCGGTGCATTCATATAATAATAATAAATTAAACATAAGTAGTAACTTAATTAAACTTTGTCATTAGATTAACATTGAGCAATCCAAGAGCCTTGGCAAGTGTTAGGAATAGGAAACACATATATATGGCAAGAAGGCCGGCGCCAAGAGACCTATCCAGTTGCATGTTGTTCTTCAACAATATAACAAGAGCCCAAAGCAAGCCAGCAATGAGGAACCCCACGACCTCATAGAGGACGGGATCTCTTGGAATCATATATGATGCTGGGTATTCATACCATGTGGCAAGGACAAGCGAGAGACCTAAGCCTATCAGAGTATTGAACAGTGGACCCGCGTAGCATCCCGACATGGCTGTTTGTGTCCCACCATTATTCCTCAGGGCCATAGTCACATTAGATATCAAGTCTCCCATGGAGTTACCCCATGCCAGAACAGTAAGCCCCAGAAGCGAAGGGCTGATTTCAAAGATATTGCCCAATGTGACCAACAAACAAACTAATTCATCTACAATCACATATGTCCAAGTAACGCTCATTAGGAACCCTCCTGCAAGCCACGGCAACACACATTCCTCCGGCGGCGAAGACTTTTTTGTGAAAGCCAAGGCCAAATTGCCCAGAATAATTCCCAGTAATCCAGCACCCATGTAGATACCTAATCTGGTGGTTTCGGAATCCATGACCTTCTCATCATCAATTAATTGGGTGCCCCACACTGCTGCAAGCATAATCGGAGCTAAACCTGCTGAGCTTACAGCAAATGTTTTAGACCATTTTTCTTCACTAACCATAGGTATGGTAATCCTTCTCGGTAAATAAAGTGGGAGCTCCAAGACAGTAAGAATCGAATACAGCAGGCAATTATAAGGATATTGACCCCTCGATGCTCTTGGATTATTAATATTCAAAGCCAACCCCGCTGACTTTTCTTCATCGACATATCCCATCAACGGAATGCCGATATCATCATTATCATCATCATGATTCAGATTAATTACAAAATTTTCTTTCTCTTTCTGAAGATCGGGATCAGGAGAGAAGAAATGCATTGCGGAAACCACACCGATATAAGCAAAATACAGGGAAAGGTAACAGATGGCTATAGCGAAGTTTATTCTTCCAAAGATGATGATTGCGAGAAGGAAAAGAAGAGCGAAGATGAGGAAAATAACATCTCTCACAAAGCTTGCCTCGTCAACTCTCCTAAAAGAAGAAGAAGAAACGGAAAATGCTACCATTCCTACCACAAAACATGAGATGAAAAACGCCCCACCAAGAACGCTGTTGAATCCCACATCAGCGTCGCCAGATTTCGTGAAAGAAATTACACTCGCAAACACATCGTTAGCACCGTTGCCTAACGGAAGCAGAGTTGTTCCCGAAATCGTGGGTGATAGCTTCAAAACGATCGACAATCTTTCGACGGATGGAACGAAATACTCTGCTGTAGTATTACCCACGAGATAGAATAAAATGATTAGCCACAAGAAAAGTATGGAGTATCCCAGAAATGGGAATTTTCCGAAGCTGCAATAGAAGATCTCCAGATAATTTATGAATCCTTTTCCCATGCAAGAACTGTGGGATCTCACATATAAGCACTTGGAATTGTACTCTGTGTACTCACCAACTCCCGAGCAATCTTCACTACTTGTCAAGAAGTTGGCCTTCCACTGCCTGGATGATGATGGTCTTGTATAGAAATTACTATTACTACTGCTGGCCATGGAATATATTAAGAGCACGAAGAGGAAAGATAAATTGATCAAGACGGAAGCTATCACTCTCCCGAACTGAGAATTTGAGCCAAAATTATCCATTCATGAAGAGGAAATATTGAACAGGTGCTAGCCTATCCTAACCCAACCCTGGGAGGTTGATTTGGGGAAATAATATTAATATGAACATACAACAGGCTATTCCCTTCCCTTTATGCTATTATTATCTGGTGAAGGTTGGATATGGGCAGAGTAACCCAGTCCTTATTAATGTATACCCATTTGGAACTAATCATTCAATTCGTACAAACACAGGATTCGGAATATGTGTGTCCAGCATAGATGATTAAGGATATAACTGCAGATGTAAATAAAAAGGTCAATCCGGTCACTGCAGCTTGAGAAATCTGTCTCAGAGTAACAAATAAATTATGTGTTTATTATGTACATTAATAAATAAATTCAAAAGGAATATAAATAATAAATAGTGATGGGCAAACTTATATAAATTGAAAAATCAGATTTGAAAACCGGACAAACCGATCAAGAGAGTAAAGATCTGACCTGAATTACTCTTGGATCCAAACCTATGGAGGTTTATAAACATTCAATAATACACCCCAGGAAAGTCTTGAAAATTAATCCACGACCTCTATTCATCTCAGTAAGCTCCACGATCACCAAGTCTGGAATTTTGGCAGAGATGAAGGTTGATGAGGACCCCCAAGGTTGTTGGATCAAATACAAGGTCGCCAGACCACCCCCGAGGTCACTAGACCACTGTGAAGGTCTCTAGCGAGCTCTACAAGACTCCTAGAGGTCACGGGATTTACCCTTAATAATCGTCCAGGCTCATTAAAGAAACACACTTCACTTTAACAAGGAAATTTTTTTTAAAAATCATTATAAGATTGGCGGGATGCACTTCCCACAATAAATTAGGATTACAAGGGATCCTAATTGATTCCAATTAGGAAGCTACTCCTAATTTCAGTTATCCTCTTAAAAAAATCTTTATCACAGATCACAGGTAGAAATTCTTTCAATTTAGAATGCTCTTCATCTGAGTAATTACACTTTGAACAAAAAAGTCACTGACTCTCACTGAAATTACATCCCATACAATCCTTTCTAACTTGATCGTCAGAGTGATCTTATGCTTTCCTCTTGTTGTTCTTACAAGGGCCATTGTGATAGGGTGACCCAGATGTCTCTTTTGAGCTCTATTACTTTTGGCATCGTCTGTGGGAAACTTACAAAAAGCCTTCCTAAAGACTAAAAATAAAATCGCAATGGCATGAGAACAACCCGCAAGACGTGGAAGGCCACGCAGGACAGAATTGTATTTTGAAGAAAGAATCCTGAAAGAAAATCCACAAAACACTTCTAGAGGAAAATTTAGTTGATGTCCTTGTTTTAACATCAAATTAGAATCCAATGGCAACTGGTTCTGGACCTTCAACGATATTTGCAGAAACTCATCAAGACCCGAGCCAACTCTTTCAGGTTCCTCTAGAAGACCAATAGAGACCCGACATGAGAGAAATGCCTTAGAGAATGTGGCATCAAGACAACCTCGTACCTCAAGTGTTTTGCGAGGAAGTCATGTCACAATGCCCGAGCATTTACTAGAGAGAATGGTAAATGTTCTAGAAAATCTCACAAATAGAAGAGATTACATCTTCACAGGGAGCACTCCATCACACACTCAGCACACTGAGAGGAGGCAATTAGAAGTCTCTAATCAAAGAGGGGAAAGGCTAGAGAATTTTAGTGGAAGACCTGAAGATGCCGGAGAAGAACGGAAAACTCAAAATCACCGTGAGCTAAGAAACCCACGAGATGATGAAGTGGGTAGAAAAGGGAATATACCTCCTGTAAACCTTAGAAACCTACTCAAAGATAGAGAGTATAACCTAAGAGATAGACTAAACAGAGTTGCTATCTCTTGAAATCAAAGAAAAGACCATCATGGACAAGCTCCTGGAGATCAGCCTTAAAATGATAACCGAGAACTGACTGCAAGCAAGAACATAGAGGTACCAGCTAACCAGAGAAAGAAAGTATCTAATGACAACCCTGGAGAGGTTGAAGGTCCTGATCCATAAAATTGGGTAGACCTCACAGAACGATCACCATTCGTGGACAAAATTAGGCTGAGAAAGATGCCCTAGGATTCAAGCCCCCTCAAATTGTTACAAAATAGGACGGGACAATGTAGCCACAACTCCACATTGATGAATGGGTCTCTTACATTTAGATGTGTGAGTACCCAAACCATGTAAAATGCAGAGCCTTCAGGTTCACATTAACTAAAAGGCTCAATCTTGGTTCAAGGGATTACCAACAGCAAGCATCGAGAATTGGAATCAGTTAAAAGACCTGTTTATGAAGAACTATCATACCAGCCAGAGGTGTGAGAAAGACATAAACCACCTCTTCACAACCAAACAGAAGGTTGAAGAAAGTACTAAGAGCTACTACGGTCTCTTTAATGTCAAGGCTATAGAAATTGAACAAAAGAATTATGTTATATACATCACAACCTTTAAAGAAGGGTATGTAGCACTAAGGCTAGCAGAAGAGGAGGTATCTACGGTGAAACATCAGCAAACTCTCTTGAGGAGTGATGGGGGCCAAACTGGTCCTCCTGGTCATCCCACTGCAATGACGCCTGTAAGAACAATTAGAGAGGAAATCAGGCTACTGCCCTTGGTTATACTCCGACGATCAAGTCAGTCACCAGAAAGAGCTACAAAGATGGAGAGTATACAATAGTTGGCTGAATATATTCTCCTTATCTTTTGATCCATGATCATGGTCTCTTATTTAAGTCTAGGCTAATCAATTTCCTCTAATTCAAGAGTCGTGTCCTGATGGAAATGAATTGTATCACGTGTGATCTGGTGTGATTGAAAGAAAAGTGTATCTAGTCAATCTTTGAGCCGATTCTCCCTTGGGAGTTTCCTTGTTGGAGAGTGTTATGTTCCCTTAACAAGTGTTGGTGATTATTAGGGAAACATTTTATGACCTCCAGAGGTATTTGTAGAGCCCTCTAGAGATCTTGATGATGACCCACGATCTTAAAGGATGTGCCTGGCAACTTATATCTCTGCATTAAGTCTCTGACTTGCAGGTTATAAGCCTTACTGAGATAGTAGTAGGTCGTGGTCATATAGAAAGACCTTTATAAGGTTTTATGAGTGTATATTTATAGACGTTCTTAGTTCTGGACCACAGAGTAGACCGGGTCAGATCTTTACTCTTTGGTTTGGGTTTATGAGTAGTTGGGTAGGATCATTTGGGTTGTACCCATTTTGCCCATCACTACCCCCTTGGAACTTGGCGAACTGAAAGTATTAAACATCTTGGAAGGTGAAACGTTATAATTTCAATCAATGTACCTTCTTGTTCAGAGTTTATTGAAGCTCGCTTGAAGCTCGATCGTCTAAACTATGTCGTTTAACTTGCTTGATTTGACAGTTGTACTGCTTATTGATTTTAGCAACTAATAGGAGAGGGTGGGATCTCTTGGGAACTTGTGAAACTCAAAAGCAGCCAAAAATCATTAGGATACGAAGAGATTTAATCTTTTGATTTGCCTCCTTTATTAGATCACCTTCTCTTTTGATTTCCCTATTTTACTGTGCATTACTTCCAGAGGTTCTTTGCTTCCTTGAAGTTCTTCTTTCTTTTTTTCCTTTTCACAATAACTTCTCACTAGTTTTTACTGCAATGGCATTTTTCGGTGCTTCCTCTTCTGAATCTTCTAGGGTCAGAGTTGAAGACTCAACCTTTGAGAGGGATTGGACGGCCTTTCCTCCAGAAGTATTGGAGAAGATTGCAGGGAAGCTCTTCCTTATTGAAGCTGAGAACTTTGGATTAGTTTGTACTTCTTAGAATTGCTCCTTCAGGTCTTATGATCAATTTGGTCGATGCCTCCATTGCCGTATTCAAAACAAAACCTTTTTTGGAAAATTTATTGGTTTTCTCTCCCTCTTTGCTCTGATTCTTCTGCTGTCTTGATTTATATATTTTTTAGTTACTCATTTTGCTGAACAAGAGAACAAGAGTTGAAACAAGGTTCTCTGAGAGCTTTCCAGCTATTATGAAGAGAGAGAGCAAATTATGAGGCATTAGCTCTATAGCCTTACTGAGGCTCTCAAAGAGACTCTTCTTGAACAGGAACGAGACATGGAGGAATTGGAGGAGAAGGTTTCTAGGAACGGAACTTTAAGGATAACTTGATTTTGGCCTCTTCGACCTTTAAAAACCATATGAAGTGATTGAAGGAGCCTATTATTGTCTCTACATACGTGGAGATCTTTGATAGGCTCCAAAAGCTTAATTAAGACCTCAGGCTAAATCCTCAAATGCATCAAGCTCTCTATCATCCGATGCTTGCTTAGAAAGTGTTTCTTGGACTGGACGATGACTCTCCTCCCCATGGAATTCGGGGCTCTCCTCCCCAAGTGTTTTTTTTTGTCCAGGTAGCTTCTCCAGAAACAGCAGAACTCTTGTAGCAAAACAAGCGAGCTAAGAAGTTGGAGTCTTTATAGTTCTTAAATTTTTTTTTTTGACATTGTACTCTATATGCGCTGATTTTAGATGTTGCTTTTTCATAATTTTGAATTCAAGAATCATTTTGCATTCCTTGTTTCCAATATTTTCTAACTTAGCTAGTAATCTCCCCTAAGAGAGTTTTCAGGATTTGTGAGAGAATAGACTCCATATTCAAAACCTTGTTTATATATCCTCCTTTTCTAAGACTAGGATATAAATAGTGTCGAAGAAAAGTAATCATCAAACTTTTCTTAAAGCCTCACATTAATGCGAACAAAACTTGCAACTTGTTCAAACTTTTTTGCAGACCTTGCTAAAGGAATAAATATATGTAGAGTTCGAGAAGATAGGTTTCTGACCTTAATAACTATGTTCTCCAGAGCGAAAACCCTTTCGGCAAGCTGTTTTCATTAATTTGAATTCCATAGAAAGCTTGAAGAGCTTAATGTAAGCCTTGGAATAAAACTTTGAATGTGCAGAGATCTATGTTATCTTGAATTAAATTCATCAAAGTTGTCTTGGCAAAAGAAAGAAGTTACTTCGATGGTGGAATCTTCAAGTGCTTATAATGACTTCTCCAATTGTTGTTTCGGCAGATGTCCCAATGATTGATATTTAAACCTTTGAAACACCTGAGATAGATGTTGACACCTCAGGTAAATGTGTCATGACATACCTTGACATGCAGTGTTTCTTTATTCCCCATAGTATCTTTTGAGAAAGCTCCCAAAATTTTTCGGGCTAAAAATGTAAGCCAAGATCCATCTGCCATGCAGCCTCCTTTGAAAAAGGACCCAAACTATTCTAAACAGGATGAAGGTCTTCCGGCTGAGACTTCTAGAATTGAGGTTGTTGAGGTGAGAAGATCTGAAGGTAATGATGTGCTTTCTTCTGATCAAGTGATTGGTTGTGATCGTTCGGGTAAGGTTATCACCATCATTTCTTGAGTTGCTTTTTCTTTTGTTCACAGCCCAACCTTTGAAAAGGTCTCTAGAGATTTCAGACTTTAATACATTGCAAGGAGCATTAGAAATCTGAGAGAGAGCAGTTTTGAATGGTAGCTCTAATCTTCTTGATCAAGTTTTTGCAAGTTCTGGATTTGGGAAAGAAAATGTCGAGGGTTTGACTGTAACCTAATCCTTTGTAGCTCTTTAAACTTCTTCTTAGCAGCATTAGATACAATGATTACTTCGATTCTTTTGTACTATCAAGTGCAAATGCTCAATTTAAGCTCCTCTTTCCTTTTGTTTTAAAACGAATGTCATATCTTGCTTGATTTCTGTTTGTTAAAACTTCTTGGCTTATCATTGCAAGTGTGAATGCTATCTTTTAAAGTATTAATGAATGGCACATAGTATGTATGATTTTTCCTCATTCAAGATTTAGATTCCACATAAAACATGACTCCCTGTTTCGGGGATCCAAAAACTAGATCTTTAAACGTTAGACTTGGACTTCAAGACCTAGGCATATAAGATTTTTAAATGACAAGCATTCCAAGGTCTCAGCAATTGCTTACCTTCAAGGTCTGCTAATATGTAGCTTCCTCCTTTGTGCGCTTCTAATGACGTAAGGACCTTCTCAGCCTTCTTGCAATTTGGTTAATTATCCTAGTTTGCCCACGTCTGACCTTTTGAGGACCATATCCCCTACAACGAACTTCCTTTCTTTAACTCTTTTATTGAAAAGAGTTGTGACTTGCCTCTTGTATCTCGTGTTAGACTCTAATGGATTACTACTGGCTTCTTTGAAATGGTCTAGGTCTGTCCATCTCTCCTCCTCGTTGAGGACTGAATTGTATTTAGTGAGCCTTAGGGTTTTCATGTTCTTCTCCACTGGGAGCATTGCTTTTGAACCAAAACATAGGTTGGAAGGTGTTTCTCCTGTTGCTTTCCTTGGTGTAGTTCTGTACGCCCACAGGATGCTGGGAATTTTATCAGGCCATAAAGTCTTTTTGCCTTTTTTCCAAGTCCGTTAATATCTAATTTAGATCTTCTAGGATAGTCCTGTTTGTGACTTTTGCTAATCTGTTTGCTTGTGGATGAGCTACCAACACCAGTCTTTGTTCAATACCTAGGCTTTCACAAAAAGCCTTGAAAGGTTCTCCAATGAACTGTCTCCCATTGTCTGAGATTATAGCTTGCAATGGGCACTACTTTCTGTGAGGTCGTTATCACCATGGGCACTATTTCCACCCATCTGGTGAAGTATTCTACTACCACGATTAGGAATTATAGACCTTCCTTTTGGAATGGGCCTAAAATGTCTATTGCCCAAATGTCAAACGGGACAGACACCCTATTTAGTGGTAACTTTCGGGAGGTCTAATTGATTTGCTTTCCTGTAATTGACACCTTTCATATTTCCTTAAGACCTCTTCTATGTCTGTTACCATAGTAGGCCAATAATATTCTGCCTTAAGAATCTTTTTGGAAATTGTTTTGGCACTAATATGGGATCCACTAATTCCTTTGTGTATTTCTTCAATTGCTTATTGTGGTTCTGGTTTCCCAAGGCATTTAAGTAATAGCAAAGTGAAAGACCAGTGATAGAGCTTATCATGTCCAATAAGCATATACCTTGTAGTTCATCTTCTGATTTTTCGAGCTTCCTTTGTGTCTTCTACGAGTTCTCCATGTTTGAGGTATCGATACATAGGATATCTCCAATCCAACTACTCCTCAATCACTAGATTTTCTTTAGAAGCTTTATAGGGTTATTCCAAACATTCAACTAACAACTCCCTTTTGGTCGCTACAAGGTCTTTGAAGACTTTGGATAAGGTGTTGGCTTCCAAATTTTAGTTTCTTGGAATTTGTTCTATCAAAAAGTATTCCAAGTTTGAGGTCATGTGTTTCACTTCTTCCCGGTATCTGGCGATGTTCTTTTCTTTGGTCTCGTACCAGTCTCAAATCAGTTAATAGAGCTTCATATTCTGACTCATTGTTGGATGCTGAAAAATTATATTTCACTACATAAGGGACTTTTATTCCATCCGGGCTGACCAAGATAATCCTTGCCCGTGTATTGCGTTTCTCTATTGAACCATCTATATACATGGTCCAAACATCTTCTTCCTTTACTCCAAAGAAGGTCCATTACATTCTTCAACGAAGTCTAATAGTGCTTGTGCCTTAATTGCTCTACGAGGCTCAAAGTCTATTTGATACCTGGAGAGTTCCAAAGACCGCTTCATAGTCCTTCTAGAGAGCTCTAGCTTTGCTAGCGCTTGTCTCAACGGCAGATTTGTCAAGAACTTGATCCGATGTGGTTTGAAGTAAGGCTTAAGCTTTCTGGATCTAAGAACAATGATGTATAAGAACTTCTCCAGATGCGAGTACTGAACTTTTGGACCTCTCAATGGTCTACTCATATAGCAGACTGGAAATTGTTGCCTCGACCCCTCTACTAAGAGCATAGAAATTACAGCTTTTTCAATTGCGTGAGGTACATGAGGAGCTTCTCTCCAACCTTTGGAGATTCCAATTGTGGTGGCTTCCACAAAAATTCTTTCAATTTAGTGAAGGCTGATTGACATTCTTCAATCCATTTAAAAGTTGAAGGTTTTTTCAGTACGTTGTAAAACTGATAGTGTGATGTACTAGTACAATGATATAATTTGTATTATCTTGCTTTGATATATATTTATGAGATTGATATTAT
>JAWZTD010055113.1:0-10292 GCA_035221335.1 Echites panduratus | reverse complement strand
TCAAAATGGCACTAGGATCTCCACCGATTGTAGTCTCACCTACGAATGGTGAAATTCTCCAGTTATACATTTCAATCTCACAATCTACAATAAGTTCGGTTTTATGTGGCTTAGGAGGTTCAAACATAAAACCAATTTATTATGTGAGTTATGTTCTACAGGGTCCTGAGTCCAGTTACTCAAGCTTAGAAAAACATGTTTTGGCTTTAGTTATCATTGCTAGAAAATTAAAGCCCTATTTTCAATCACATAGGATTCATTTACTAACAAATGCTCCTATCAGGAAAATTTTACACAAGCCAGATATCGCCTGTCGGCTGATGAAGTGGGCTATTGAACTTTTGGAGTTTGATATCCAGTACCTTATTAGAAAAATAATAAAAGGTCAAATACTAGCCGATTTCATTTTGGAATGTACTTTACCTCTATCATCCCAAACTTCACTGATACCCGATACAACAATTCCCCCTTTGCAGGATTGTTGGATCTTGAACACAGATGGATAGGCTAAAGGTGCTGGCTTCATTTTATTCAGCCTTGAAGGTACCAGATTCATATATGCTTTGAAATATGATTTTCTAATTAGCAATAATGAATCTGAGTATGAAGCCTTTTTGACAGGTCTTTGAGTGGCAGAAAGCTTTCACTTGAAAAATTTAATTGTACGAACTGACTCACAGCTTCTTGTTGGACATGTCAATGGTGAGTATGAAGCAAGGGAAGATAACATGCAAAAATATCTTACCATTGTTCACAAACAAAATTCTGAAGCTGATTTTTTATCCATGGAACTTATCTCGATGGTCTTTGGATTGAACCTTTACAAAAGAAAACTATTGATTCTATTACTATTTTTTCAGTCGATGCTACTTCATCGTGGATAACTCCTATTTTTCAATACATTACTAATGGTACTTTACTAGAGAACAAAACGGAAGCACACAAAATTCAAAATTATTCATTATGTCATTATGAACAAATCAGTTATACCGAAGAGCATTTTCTTTGTCGCTCTTAAAATGTGTATCTCTTAATGAAGGAAACTATATTCTCAGAGAAATACATGAAGGTATATGTGGTTCCCATATTGGCAGTCGATCCCTAACCATGAAAATAATGCGTGCAGGTTATTTTTGGCCTACTTTGGATCATGATTCCCAACAGTTTGTTAAAACTTGCAAAAAATGTCAATTGCATGACAATGTTCATTATCTTCCCCATACAGAATTGCATTCTATGACCTGCCCGATTCCCTTTTATCAATGGGGCATAGACATTTTCCCAAAGCATCGGGTGGTCGTGAATTTTTGGTCATGGCAATTGATCATTTTACCAAATGGATAGAAGCTCATCCATTGGCTTTCATTACTTAGAAAAAGGTAAAAGACTTCTTTTGGGAAGAAGTAATCACTTGTTATGGTATTCCCACTATCCTTATTACAGATAATGGAAAACAATTTGAATCTAAAGAATTCACTGAATTTTGCCAACAACTTCACATAGACCATCGGTTTACTTCTGTTGCACATCCTCAAACCAATGGTCTAACTGAAGTTGCAAATAGAATTATCCTACAAGGTCTAAAGAAACGTTTAGACTCGGCTAAGGGCAAATGGGTAGATGAAATTTCTAATGTTCTATGGTCATATCGAACTACCCCTAATGCTCGTACAAATGAATCTCCTTTTAACTTCTGTTTTGGAACAGATGCTATGCTCCCAGTTGAAATAGGAAGTTCATCCACAAGAATTGACAGATTCAATGCTCAATGGAATGATCAAAAGCTGGCTAAAAATCCGATTCTTCTCAATGAAATTCTCACCAAACCTCCCTCCGTGAATTGGCCTACAAAAAGAAATTCACCAGCTACTACAACAAGAATGTTCTGCCAAATTCATTGAAAGTTGGCCATTTGGTTCTTCGTAAAAATGAAGTTAGCAGACAAGATTCAACTAGAAAACTTGACCTAACTTGGGAAGGACTATACATCGTCGTAAAGGACAATCACAATGGAAGCTATCGGCTCAAAGACATGGATGGCAATGAAGTTGCACGAACCTAGAATGCAATGAACTTAAGGAAATTTTTCCTTTATTTTTATGTCTTTTTCCCGATCCTTTTGATCAAATCATCTGCCACTTACTTGTAAATTTTTATTCTTGATTTTAGACGATTCTCTATAATTGAGAATTCACTTGTAAATTGTTATTTTTTATCATTAATTCAGACGATTCTCTATGATTGAGAATTCAAATGTAAATTGTTATTTTCTATTCCATTCATAAGGACGATTCCCTTTGAACGAAAATCCACAATCGTCCTCACACTTATAAAAATTATGATTACCTTATTCAGACACTTACATCAAATAAAAGTATATTTAATAGCTTCATATATTTTACATATTACAAATTTCATTGTTCAATAATAATCATCGAAGCCAATGTTTTACAAATATCTTCCTAAAACTTCAGAATATGTCATTTCAACTTGGAGGAACGACAACAGACTTTTCAACATTTTAAGAAACCGGCAAAGGCTCTGTTGGATTTTCCTTGTCCGTCGATTCTTCAGCAGTAATACTGATGCTTTCATCGGCTTCATTCTCCTTATGAAATTCTCCCGATCCAGCATCTTCAACATTTTCACTAGCTTCATTTTCTTATCCGATTCTTCAGACTCTGAAGGAAATTCTTTGCACATGTTATCCATGTTGAAGGTTTCCTCCGAAGGCATCGGATATGATTTATCTGATTCCATTATCCCCGATATCCCAGCTGATGGAGTATACTCCTTCACTCCTTCTGATCGCAGATCCTCCAGCATAAGTTGGAAACCAACTTTCATATCTTTGTAGGCCAGTTGATCGCAAAGCCTCTTGCATCTTGAAGAAATCGTCCAACACTTGCCTCTGAATCGACTCCAACAAATCACCTTTCTAATCTTCAAATCTAGCCTTTACGTCCTGGGCCATCATCTGCCAGTCTCTACTGACTCTCATTTCTTCGTCCAGCCTGCTCTCCAGTTCCTCTCGTCTTTGAATAAACTCATTTATAGTTGATGCCTGTTTCTCACCACCGGCTATTAACTTAGCCATTCTTTCTTTCATACTTTTTATTTCCTTATCTCTATAATCCGATTTTTTCTCCATATCGGCTATGTCACTAGCCGTTTTTTCCAACCTTTTAAACACTTCAAAATTTGTCACCGTCGTCTGCAAAAAACATAAGTTAGTCAATTTCAATCAAATATTACTATACAGGGGTATTCAAAAATATAAATATACCTACATATTTTGTAGATACCAGTCCCTCATTAATTCCTCTAATTCCTTATTTGTTGACACTTTGAGTTCACCTTCAGTGAACGCATGTTCATAGAAATCTTTTGCACTTTTCTCCTTGCACAATCGATCCGTTTCCTTTAAAGTCCAATCAGGAATATATAGAGGATTTTCTTCATCCTCTCCCGACACTTCTCTAGGTTCCCTAACAACCCCCTTCCCCTTCTTAGCTGGCCGATCCTCTACCTTCTGCTGTTTTCTTTTCCCCTGAGCTATTGAAGCTTCTCCCCTCACTATTAGATTTATTCTATTTTGTTCTGCCCTTATTGATGATTGCATCAGCTTCTCCCCTTCATCCTTTTTTTTATTTTTTATTTTGAGTCTGCTTAAGTGCCTTTTTGGCACAATCCACCTTCTCCTTACAATTTCCAGAAGCACAATTTCTAGAAGTTGCTTCTACAGCATTGGCTGCCCTTCCTTTCTTTACTGGAAACTTTCCATTAACATAAAACAGGTTATTCTTACCAGTTACAAAGCTGTAACTCTTATCCGTAGGTACTTCACTAACTATTACATAGTTGGGTACCATACCAGATGCTTGTTTTTTGGTGGCGAATCGAGCCACTAAATTTCTCTAAAGTTCTTGTTCTGCAAAACAAACAATATAATCAATACAAATTTCATAGCATCGATAAATAATTAAAAACAAAACATAATATGCAATAATACATACACAATGATCTCAAATTCAACTCTTGCAAATTTTTCACTCCACCTACTTTCAACAACTCATCAGTCCAGTTTTCATAACACTTCAATAAAAATCCAAAATTTTCTAACTTTAAGTAGTCGCTAGAATCGACCCCTTCTAAAATTTTATTCTTATTATTTACACTTTTGCATTCATTCCACTCAAAGTCAATCTTGGATTAACTATCATAATTAATATAAATGTAATCTTGCTTCCAGTTGTGAATTGAAGTTGGTCCTTGTAAGCTAGCCGATCCTGATGACTTCTTTTTTTCATAGAAAAATCCACGACCTTCTTCAGACTTGTATTTTTGGCATAGAATAAAACACTTTCTCCACAACTCCAAGCTAATCCTAATCCCACATGCTCGACGCATCAAAATAAAAGTAACCGTTGCCCTGACAACATTAGGATTTAATTGCCCTAGTTGGATCTGGAAAAATAACATAATATCTATTAATAACGAATGAACAGGTATCCTTAGCCCCGCTTTAAAATGAGCTAGATAAGTCGTCTGAAAGCCTTTGGGTGGCATCCTAATGCTAGTATTTCAAGAATGTATTTCAAAATTTGAAGCTGTCTGGAATGCGCTTGAATCCTAGAAAATGCACTTTTGCTGTGAAATCAGGAAAACTCCTCAGATACATGATATCTGCAAGATTAATTGAGGAAAAATCCTGAAAAGAACCAAGCATTGATGAATATGAGTCCATCCAAAAGTGTGAAAGAGATCCAGAGGTTAGCTAACAAGATGGCAGCAGTAGGAAGGTTCATTTCAAAGCTTGTTGACAAAGGAGAAAAATTTTACGATCTTCTCAAAAAACCCAATAAATTTGAGTGGACTCCAGAATGTCAGTTAGCATTTGAAAAGCTTAAAGCATTCTTGGCTAAACCTCCATTGCTCAGAACTCCTCAAATAGGAGAACCTCTTCAGGTTTACTTAGCATAAAGTAAAAAAGCTATGAGTTCTATTTTACTTTGTGAAAGGGAAGGAAAGCAACTTCCTATATTTTATGTAAGCAAGCTGTTGCACGGGGCTGAAATAAAATATCCTGAAGTGGACAAGTTGATGTATGCTGTGGTTTTGACTGCTAGAAGACTTCGTCCATATTTCCAAAGTCATATAATTACAATAATGACAAATGCTCTTCCTAGGCAAGTGTTCAAACCTGAAATTTCAGGAAGGACAATGAAGTGGGCTTTGGAATTATCAGGATATGAAATTCATTTGAACCAAGGAAAGCCATTAAAGATTAAGCTTTAGCTGATTTTATTGAAGAATGTATTAGAGAAGCTTCTGTCAAAGCAGAAATTTCTCATATTCCAGACACAGATACATGGATCATGCATATAGATGGATCCGCTAAAAAAGACAAGACAGGAGCAGGGGTTCTTTTAATAAACCCGAAAGGAGAAAAAATCCCATTGGCTGTCAGGTTCGGGTTTCAACCTTCAAATAATGAAGCTGAATATAAAGCTTTATTATCATGGCTTTGGTTGGCAAATCAATTAAGTATCAGGAAACTCTTGGAAAATGTAGATTCTCAGGTAATATGGGGATATGTTTCAGGCCAAACTGAAGTTAAAGATGAAGGTATAAAGAAATATTTAGAAAAGACAAAACAACCGAATCTTCAATTTGATCAGTTTTCTATTGAGCATATTCCCCGAGGAGAAAATGCATATGCAGATGAGTTGTCTAAATTAGGCACAAATGAAAATGCTCCTAGGTTTCATTATGCTCTAGAAGATATCACTGCTAAATCTATTATTCAGCAGGAATGTTATGTCAATGATTCAGGAACTGACTGGAGAGCTCCCATAATTTCTTTTTTAAATGATGGGACACTCCCCATTGACAAAGTTCTGGCTAAGAAAGTCAGAATATGGGCTCCAAAGGATATCCTGAAGGAGAAGCAGCTATATAAAAGATCATACATTTGGCCTCTATTAAAGTGTCTTGGTCCTTAGGAACATTCTTATGTTCCAGCTAAAATCCATAAAGGAATCTGTGGAGGACATACTTCTGCAAGAATTCTGGCTAAAAGGATACTTCTTCAAGAGTATTACTGGCCAACAATGACAGCTGATACAGAGGATCATGTCAGGAAATGTTTGTCAGAAAAATAAAAGTTTAGATTCTGCCCCAGCTGTCAATTATTATCCTACTACAGCTTCAATCCCATTTGACATGTGGGGAATTGATATCCTTGGTCCATTTCCCAAAGCAATTTGAGGCCTGCAGTTCCGCATTATTGCAGTTGAATATTTTACCTGATGGATTGTAGCTATGGCAGTAAGTGTTATAATAGGAAAGAAAGTCAAGTCATTTGTGTGGAGATGCATTATCTGCAGGTTTGATATCCCAAGGGTTATAATTTCTGATAATAGACTACAATTTGTGGGAAATCCACTAAAAGATTTATGCAAAAATCTTATCATTGAGCAAAGAATAACTTCAGTTGGGTATCCACAAACAAATGGGCTAGCAAAAGTGAGTAATACAAATTTGCTGCAAAGAATCAAGAAAAATCTTGGAAGATACAATAAAAATTGGGTAGAAGAAATTCCCAAAGTATTGTGGGCTTACAGGACAACTCCAAGGACTGGAACTGATGAAACTCCATTCAGTTTATGTTTTTGAGTAGAAGCATTACAACCAGTTGAGATTGGAGAATCATCTTTCAGGATGATGGAATATGATTTTGAAGAAAAATAGATAAACAGAAGGATAGAATTATACTTGATTGATCAGATCTGAAGCATTTCAAAAGGATCAGTCTTATAAAAGAATAATTGCATCCAGATATAATAGTAAAGTTAAACCTGGAAGATTCCAAGAAGGAGACCTTGTTTTGAAAAAAAGCTGATGTGGCCAAACAAGGAAATCTGGGAAAACTTGATCAAAGATGGGAAGGTCCATATCTTGTTCTAGAAGCAAGAGAGAATGAGATTTATATTCTTTCTGATTTAAATGGTCACAAGCTTTTAAGACCATGGAATACTTATAACTTGAAAAAGTTCTACGTATGACAGATGATTCTGGTTTTCTGTCTTTTTGGTTTTGATCATTTTTTGATAAAATATACTTCAAGATTGCTTCCTTTGGTGAGGATTGTGCAATTTGGTTTTCACCTTTATATTATGATGAGAAGAATCCCGAAAGGATGTCATTCAAGAAATGATTAACTTCATCACCCTCAGCACAATTTTCTTCATTTCTTCGTCCTACAAGGCACCAAAATATTGATAATCTTCAGGCTTCATGAATGGCAGCCCACCAGGGATAATTTTGGAACATCAAACTGCTGATTATGATTCTCTTTCAGGATAGAATACAATGGAGACCCAATTGGTGTTCTGATTGACACGTATGAAGCTTTGGAATCCAAGGTTTTGTATCCCTCCGTTGGAAACATGACATCCACCTCTTCGTCAATCAATGGAAGATTTCTTTCAGCTTGAACAGGCATATGTCCTGCTACTTTTATATAATAGTTTGCCTCTGTATCAGCATTGAACTATAAGTTCTTAACAACATAGGGATACACAACAAGAGGAAGAATTGTAATATAACCTTTTGATCCTCACCATTCAACCCTCTATAATTTCCACCAAGGATTTTTATTCTTATGGATCAATAGTTTTTATCAAGGGTATTAGGTTTTCAAATGCTGTGAAAACTTTTTGTTGTTATAAGAAGTTTTCAAGTATGGAATAACAGCGCAACCAAACTCAGGAATCATGATCCTGATACTTCAGTTTGTAGTTTGTTATATGATCCTGATACTTCAGTCTGTTATATGATCTTGATATTTCAGTTTTCAGCATGTTATTATCTTTTAGTTTCATTTCCAATTCAGGAATTATTTAAATATTCCAAGTACATTGACAAGAGAAATATCAAGAAATAAATTTTCAGAATAAGGATAATGAACTGAATATTCATTTATCAGAAGATTTCCATTATCCAGGTTACAAAAGTTAGCTTTAAAAGAATGAAGTTAAACAACTTTCCTAGTCTACTGTTCTGCCACATTAATGTCATGATGGTCACTGTCAAGCTTCTCCATCAAAGCCTTGATCTCTTCCTTGAGGGTCTTTATCTCTGCTTTCTAGGCCTTGACCTTGCTTTTCAGTTTAGAGATTTTGCTAGTTTGCTTTTCTAGTTTGGAAATCTGTTCCTTTGCTTTTTTGGCATTAGCGACCAGCTTCCCAGTGATGGAGATATAGTTGTTCTCCTTGAGAGCAAATGAAGAGTACAAGTTCTTCAAGTCAGATTCCAGGCTTTCAGCATTACTGGTATCTTCAAACCAGATTGAGCAGTAACCTTCTACTCCAGAGCAGCTTTCTCAGCTTGGAGTTCTTCTTTTTTTTTTTTCCACATCCTTTATTGAACCCTCCAAGATGCTCTTAAGAATCCTGAATGATTCTAAAGACTTTTCTAGGTAGTAACACTTGACAGCTTCAAAGTCCTTAGCCTCAATCAGGAACTCAAGTTGCTGCTCTAGGTTTGTTATCTTTTGGCTTTGGCTGGAGACTTGACTTTCTAGATTTTGTCTCTCATACTCCAAGTTGTCTACTTTCATCAGGAGATTTGTCTTGTCCTTCATCAACTTTTCATTTTCTTTCTTTAAGGCAGCAAACTCCGGATTCATCTTTTCACAGTGCATGGACATCAATGTGCATATGACACCATTCTGCAAAAAACAAAAAGATGATATGTTATACAAGTACATATCATGAAATATCAGACTACATACAAGAAAGATATCTTACCATGAGACTAACGGCAGGCAGCAATTCTGAAAATCCCTGATTCCCCAAACCTGAGAGTACTCTGGCATTATCAATTAGTTTGCTGCTTTTAATTCTTGAATCTCAGAACTTTGTAAAGTCAGCAGCAAATGACAGCAATTCCTCAACAAAGTGAGCTGGTTGACTAGATTGAGTAAGGGCAGGCAGATATATTTCACGGACACTTCCTTCCACATATGGGATCATTTCCTTCTCTCTCCTTTTGGATGAGTCAGTATCAGGTTCCTTTGATGCATCAATCTCTTCAGCAATCTTCTTGCCCTTAGGGTTAGCAACTGCAACTGGATCAGGAATTTCCTCCTCAGAATGTCTACTAGCCACTTCTTCCCTCACATCAGGATTTGCAGGCATCTCAGCTTACATAATCCCTGAGTGCTCAGAAGGTTGCTTCTCAGCTTCTGATTCACTCCCAAAGATATCCTTAATGATTTTAGCTTGATGATTTAGGTTTATTATCCATGTTTTAGTTAATCTCAATCTTGTAACTTTAGGCTAATGACATTAATTGTGAGAACGTAGCCTGCCAATCATTCTTAAAATAATAGAGTTTCGTCATTAGAGAGTATTGTTTTCATGCATGTCTCTCTTCAAAGTTGTCACAACTTGGAACTAGACCTTGAGTGTGAACCCTCAAGCTCTTGAGTAACCTTGGACTTCTAGAGAATTGAGTGATAGGTTGTGGATTGTAGATGGAGAGTCATAACTTGTGGATAGTAGGTCGCTGGTCATGACTCTTATAGGTCGAAGGTCATAGGGCACAACTATGAGTATATCTTTTAACAGCTATCTTTGTCTTTTGTTTATAGACTTTGGATGTCTCAATCTATTATAAACTCTCTTTTGGTGTTTTTTGTTTATAAACTTTGGGTGTCTCGATCCATTAACAGCTCTCTTTGTCTTTTATTTATAGACTTCTGGTCATGATTAAGGCAGTTTGAAAAGAACCCCCAATCGAAAAGAACTAAAATAATTGATCTAATAGTTGGGTGATTTTTGAAATATAGCTTTGATCATTGGATAGTAATTGATAATTGTTCATTTGTGTACTAAAAACCCTCTATTGAATTTTTGAGTGATCGGATATATCTTTGTTAAATTGTCATTTGGTAAAAGGAATTTTTTTTAAAAATACTTGATCCATTTGTCGATGAGATTTTTTTACTTGCTGCTCTTGTAGCTTATAAAACTTTTTCTTTCTTTTCCCCCACTTTTTCAAGCTATGTGGATTATACTTATAGGAGATTTTGAGTTGAGAGATTATGTAAGACTTGTTTTGTTATTGTTTATTATTGAAGATTATCATATTTGGTTTGGAAAAATGTTTTCGATATGTTTTATAGTTTTTTTGAGAATAAGTTTGAATCAATTGTTGGTTCATTTTATATTATCTTGGGGATGAATTTTGTAATATTTCATTATTTTACTTTGGCTTTTTTTTTT
>JAWZTD010055102.1:0-10292 GCA_035221335.1 Echites panduratus | reverse complement strand
TCAATACTATTCTCCGGTTCCATTGATGCCCAGGAAAATCTCATATCAATTAAGAACATTAAAAATGTAAACTTGAACAAAAATCAAAATCATTCAGCAAAATTCAGAATCAAAGCATTAAACTTGAACAAAAAACAAAATAATCCAGAATCAAGCATTCAAATTACTTAAAAAATAGAGTGAAACAAACCTGGTGCAGAAAAAATAAGCTTTGATGGGAACTTTTGCAGCTTCTTCCTCTTCCGTGGGGTAGCAGTTAATAAGATTCTGATCCGTTTTGTAATCAAAATCATCAAGTTAACAGATCAGGCAAGTTATTATGACTTTGTTCTAAGTTCAAACAGCCAGTTTTGCAAGTTTCAATATCTGCATTCTTAATTAGCATTTCCAATAACTTGCTTGAGGATGGTCTAATGCGACATCCTATCATGTAAATAGCGGCCCCTTGAATTTCTTTACTCATGGGCCTAAGTCTTGTGAGAGAGCATATTGTCCACCTGGCTTAACCATGATGTTCTCCATAACTAGATATCTTTTAACCAGAGAATAGAGAAATACTTCCAATGCCACTTTGCCACCACAAGAAAAAGGAAGAAACAACTACAGTTAAATTATTTAGGGTAAATTGCTTAATAAATAAAACTACCTTCTAACTCAAACTTCTTCTCAAATAGCGTATGAATAATGATTATGCGAAAAATTCCACATAAGAGTTGGAGACATCCGTCCATAACAAGCAGACAAATTTTTGTGCACACTGCTTTCAATTTTGATCTGCCAACGAAATGACAGACTGCATCAAATTTTTTAGCCATTTACATTTAGGAAGAGAAACTTTTTTGGAATATATAGGATAAGATTCCCGCAAAGAAGATAAATTTGAAACTGATATGAATAATTCTTACTGTTCAACTAAAAGATGCTTGGCCCTCATAATGAATGGGAAAAATGATTAAAGAGAAAAAGAAAGAGCATGTCGCATTTGTTCTAGAAAAAGCTTCATTCACATCATAATGACATATACATGAGAAATCAATATATAGCTAAGAATTTCAATGATGGACCAGCCCTGAAGGGATTCATGAAACGGTAAGAATCAACCACAATAAGAAAAAGTCTTCAAGTACGACTCATAAACCAGAGCAGATAGTTGAAAACTAACCACAAGGACCATTGCACAGCTAAGAGCACAAAACTTAGATATCTATCTCGTCATTCTGGATATTCAAAAGACAAAAATTATGAAGGAAAACAAAATATGAGGTTAAACACAATTTATCATAAAACAAGTACCTTAACCAGAACCCCTTAATTACAAAACTTCAAATGTTAAGATCAAAATGTCAATTAACCACCAAAAGGGCACATATTAGGGCTCTTATATCAGAAGAGCTTAACTGGCTTTGCATAAAAAAATAATAAAAAAAAAAACCCACATCTGAATTACCAAAAGAAACGAAACCCACTTGGTAGACAACTAATTTTTTGCAAAAGAAGAGAAGATGCATACAATTCAAGAAAATTTCAAGAACATAAAGTAAGGGAGCAAAAGCGAACCTTGGGAGGAGGAAATGAGCAGCGAATTAAAGGATTAGTCAGATAGGGCCCTACTGCCGCAGAGACCCTCAAATCTCCTGGTATCGCCATTGAGAGATTGCTCCAGTTTGAAAAGTGTTACTCTTCTTTTTTCTTCCCGGTTTTTTGAGTTGAATTTCTGCTGTTTCTCACTATGAGAAGTTTGGGTTGGCATAGGCCGTGTAGTAGCGTCGGCAGCATTGAAGTTAACATTGGACTTGCAAAGTGAACTCTACGTCGTCGTTTCCTCTATCAAAAAAAAAAAAAAAAAAAAAAAAAATTGAGAGAAGCTCAAAGGAAAAATAAAAATTCCCAGACCACCAAAAATCTAGATAGAGAAAGACCATCATCGTGCCAACTGCCAGTAAATGGGAAGATGGAGAGGCTCCCTGAGCCTTAATCTCTCACGTTTAGCCGCCATAACCAAATTCATAAATTACAGTGCAAGCCCTTCTCATCATCTCCCTTTTTTTTTCAAATACTTTGATTCCCAGAACTCAATTCTTTAATGGAAGACAATTTTCTGCTCTCCATCTCCGGTTCCGAAATATGTTGATGATTTTGGATTACAAAGCGGATCAGAGTCTTATTAACTGCTACCCCACTTAAGAGGAAGAAGCTGCAAAAGTTCCCATGAAAGCTTATTTTTTCTGCACCAGGTTCGTTTCACTCTATTTTTTTAGTAATTGGAATGCTTGATTCTGGATTATTTTATTTTTTGTTCAAGTTTAATGCTTTGATTTGGAATTTTGCTGAATGATTTTTATTTTGTTCAAGTTTACATTTTTAATGTTCTTAATTGATATGGGGTTTTCCTATTCATCCATGGAACCGGAGAATAGTATTGAACCCAAAGATTGATTGGTATGAAGTCAATATTGAGTCTAGAAGATATAGGTGGCATACCAAATTTTGTGATTTCCTTGTACTGTCTCTGCCTGCGGAGAAAGGATGAGAAAAGTGTTACTTGATTAAATCTCAACACAGGATGCAGCAGAATTTGAGTGCAATGACTTAAGTTGTGAGTTTATCAGATGGTGTTGTTGATGTGAGGTTGTCGAACCCCTCTCAAATAAAAATCAATTCAGTTAAAAATTTGTAGTAGTAGCAATAATTCAAATCGTCTCTCTCAAGGATTAAAATCTTGTATTCAACAAATTATGTGTAAAATAGATGGGGTTTTCAAATTGCATAAATTTAAGAAAATAGAAACTCAAAATTAAGAAAAATAAAGTTCAAAAGCAACCAATCCCAAAAACTATCTAGATTCCGTTTAGTTTCTCATTGAACACTCAAGATATTCAAGATACAATTGAGTTTAATTTTCTGATTATCTTGATTAGTGCGAGATATAATTTGAATTTCTATTGTATTAAATTTTTGCAACTTGAAGACCCTCGATCTATTTTACACTTGATTTGTTAAATACACAATTTTAATCCTTGAGAGAAACGACTTGTGTTGTTACTATTACTATAAATTTTTAACTAAATTGATTTCTATTTGAGTAGGATTCGATAGCCTTTTGGACAAGCAGTCCATCTAGATTCTGTTCATCCATTGTAGAAAATATACATTTAGATTGGAGTTCATTTTTCGCTCAAAAACAAAAAAGTCCGACCCATTCCATCTTCGTTGGGTGTTTCAATCCGGCTTTGGGTCGGATTTTTTATTTTTGAGTGAAAAACGGACTCCAATCTAATCATGCATTTTCTAAAATGGATAGACAGAATACAATGGATTGCCTGTCCAAACAAAGCCAAAGTATTTTGTAACTTTTACTAATTGTTTTTCTTTTTTGTTTTTGTGTTTATTGTTCGTTTTGCAAGATTTCGAGAAAAATTTGGGACAGTTTTCTATTCAAAAGTTTCTCTCGGATCGAGCTGATTTTTAATAGACTGAACGAAACAGTTTTTCCAGAAAAACTCACAATTGAGCTATGAGCACCACCATGGTTTGGCCGAATTTCATTGCTAAGATCACTTTTTCAATTTTTAAAGATTTTTTTTAAATTTCTTGTTCAGGTCATATTTTTGTGTGGTTTTCAGTCTAAGTTCATCCCTTGATTTTTAAATCATTTGAATTGTGAGTGATTTTTATTGTTACTTTTCTGTTTCGCGTTTGTGTTTCAATTTGTGGTTGAAGTTGTGCTTGAACTTGTGTTACTGTTTGATGAGTACAAGGTATTTTGCTAATCCAGTATTTGAATTTGATCCTGAGATTGAAAGAACTTTGCCTGCATTGCATAGAGCTAGTAGGATTATTACTGAAATTGAAGGTTAATATTGGTATAGATATACGGAGTGAAGTTGAGCAAATAAATCCTATCGAACCCATGGCTAATAATAGGCAGAATAGGAGATTAAATGATGCTTTGTGGGCCTATAGGACTATCTATAAGACGCTAATTGGGATGTCTATTTATTGGATTGTTTTTGGAAGGCGTGTCACTTACTAATGAGATTGAGATTTTTGGGCAGTGAAGGAGTGCAACATGGATTTGGATCAAGCAAGTACAAAATGAAAGCTTCAATTGCAAGAGTTAGAAGAGATTTGCTTGGAGGCTTATAAGAGTTCCACCATATACAAAGAAAAGACAAAAGCTTTTCATGATAGATTGATTTCTAGAAAGCTTTTTGTAGTTGGTCAAAAAGTCTTGTTGTATAATTCTCAACTTAAGTTGATACCTGGTAAGTTAAGATCTCAATAGGAAGGTCCTTTTTATTTTTACTCATGTTTTTCCTTATGGTGCTGTTGAACTTGAAGATTGGGAAATAAAAAGAAGATTCACAGTGAATGGACATCGCCTTAAAGAATTCCATGATGGCATACTGGAGCATACCATGGATGAAGCAGTCTTGCTTTTTGCGTCTTATCTAACCTGAGGGAGTTTTTCTATTCTATTTATGTTTCTATTTATATTCCTGTTTTTGTTTCTGTTTATGTCGTTCTTGTTTCATTTTGGGATGCTGATTATGTGTAAGTTTATGTTTTTATTTGTGATGTTTCTTATGATTTTGTTTGTACTTTTATTTGTGTGTTTGTTTGTGACTTAGTTTATGTTTCCGTTTATACTTTAATTTACGTTTTCTGATGTATGTTGAGTACTTTCTAATGGATTTTCGAAAATTATTTTAGTTGTGAGCTTGAATATAATTGAGGGATTAAGATTTATGACTCTAATGAATTGACTCTTGTGCATTTTGAATTTGACTTGCTTAGTATTAGATGTTGGACTCATGGATTGAGATTGATAACAAAGTCACCTTGTGAGATTTTAGGCCTATTTTTTAATGGATTGACATCCATATCATTCTCCTTTCTTATGTGATTGTTCACTTTTGGAGTTTGTCACTCTAGAACTTGCTTTGTTTCTTCTTGCAGCTTCATTTCACTTGCATGCACAAATGTAACCGAGGCCTTCTTTCATTCCTTAATCTTTCCTTTTTTCATTACTTTCACTCTTTCTTTCTTCTTTCTTTATTTAGCTATTTTAATCATATAGCCAACCTTGAATTATTATCTTTTGATTAACCCCTTGAGGTTTTCTTTTCTTGTTTTTACCCCATTGCAAACCATATGTGAACAATCATGTTTTTGCCTCACTATTGAGAACGGTTGAGCATTGATGTTTTATTAGCGACATTTTATTGTAAGTGTGGAGGGAAACATGTTTGATCTTATCTTGTTATTTATTCTTACTTGAGGGCAAGTAATGTTTAAATATGGGGAGTATGTGCATTGTATTGATTCATGTACTGGTTGGAGAGGAAAAAAATGAAGAAAAATTATTTTTAAAAAAAATGTTCGAAAGGTTGTCAAAGGAAGGAATTTGTAAAGAGAATGCATTTTAACATGAAGTCGGGGTAAAATTTCATTATTCTTGTTATTTGAATTTTTCTCCAATGCTCTTTTATTCTCTTTAGTTCTTACCTAGTCATATCCTTGTTGATTCCTTTCCTTTTCCTTAGCCACATTACAACCTTTTCTAAACATATGACAAATTGAGAGCATGTCTAGTGAGGTGTTATCATTCTTGATTCACGCATTTCAATTGAAGATACTTTACAAGTTAGTCTGAGATGTAGAAGGTTTGATTTATTGGAGTTGTAATCTTTTGAACTGAATTATATTTTTGTTCATTACTTTTACATTTTTTTATATTCGTTGAAAGGTGGATGTATTGCTTGTCTGTTTGTTTTGTTGCTAATTGTTTCCTGACTTGAATTTCTATTTTGCCTGGTGAAGGGGAATTTGATGGTGATTGATTTTATATTTAATTAATTCCTTATAATTAACCTTTTGTACATCTTTTGTGCTTAATGGAATTATAGTGGACATGATTTATTTATTTGAAGTTTAATAGATTATAATTTAATATCACAATAATTCTTTAATTTTGCATCCGTTTTTGTATTTTTGTCATATCTTGAGTTCCTAGTATTACAAGTCTTATGCTGGGCCAAAGAGCAGAATCGGATGTTAGATGGACTAAAATTGATTGACAAGTCAAAAACGTGTCATTGCTATGTAGAATGGGCCGAGTTTCGTATTTTTACCGTAACGTGGGTTGTAGACATCGGAATGGATTGAAATAAATTGTATAGGAAAGCTTAAACAACTGGCTATAATTTTGATGAGGATACAAAGTCAGAATATAACGATTTGAAGCTGTTCTGTAAAGTCCAATATGGAGGCTGATCCAGAGAAATTAGGGCAGCGAAATTTGTTATAAAGTCATAAGGTTTTCTATTGCGGGACTTAACCCAACACCTTATGGCACGAGTTGACATCAGCCATGCATCGCCTGTGTTCACGTTCCTGAAGTCACCCCCCCCCCCTTCAAGAGCATGTCAAGCCTTGGTAAGGTTCTTTGCTTTGCCAGAGAATTAAACCACATGTCCCACCAGGAAACCCTACAAATTTATAACAAATTTTGCTGCATAATTTCTCTGTATCAGCTTCCAGATTGGACTGGACGGAATGGCTTCAAATTGTCATATTCTAACTTTGTGTCCTTCATCAAAGTTGTAGCCAGTTGTTTATGCTTTTCAATGCAATTTATTTCAATTCATTTCAAGGTTTACAGCCCACATTAAGGTCAAAATATGGAACTCTGCCCATTTTGAATAGCAATGACACGGTTTTGACTTGTCAACTCATTTTAGTCCATCTAACTTCTAATTCTGTTCCTGTGCCCTGCATTAGACCTGTAGATCCATCTCTTAGCTTTCCAACAATATAAAATTCATAATGTTTAGATACCTGGAACTCAAGATATGGCAGAAATACAAAAACAGTTCAGAATTATTGCGATATTAAATTATAATCTATTAAACTCCTCTATAATTCCATTAAGTACAAAAGGTTAAGTATGAGGAATTAATTAAATATATCACTTGTACTTGAGTATTATTTCTTGCATGACTAGTCATTTTTCTGTCAAAAATTACATTCCCTGGTACAAAATTTGATTACAGTGTGGTATTTTTGTTTTCTCGCTTGTTACACCTGCACACACGTAGTTATTATCTTGTTGGTGAATACTTCAAAACATTTATTTTCCTTTGTAAAATGTCAACTAGTCTTGTTCTAATTTTGTATTGAACAGCTAAAGTAAGTCACATGTAATGAAAGGCAAGAAATCCATTAAATGAATTACACTTTTCAGTAGTGAATGATGGGTATATATTCACTACTAGAGATCTTAAAATGTGATTTGTTTTCTTGATGATACAGTTTTGATGGCATTCTCAGGTGGAATTGCTGTTTCCACGGCCAAATGGCCTAAATTGCAGCCACGCACTCTTTCATTCCAGACCACCTCTTTGGATCCTTGGAGTATAGAAGCTCTATGTAGTTTCTGTTGCCCAAGAGATTGATGGTTTCCTACATACTGTCATGAACATGAAGCTTCATTATACTGCAACAGAATTTGGAAGATAATGTAGCCATTTCCCACAGGAAGAAGAGAGCTCAAATTCAAAGATGGTTTTTCTCCACTTAACGATTTGCTGCCAAGGATATCGAGGTGTGGAACAGACAGAAGATGCTAAGCAGCTTTGGATGTTCTCTGTCTGATCTTTTCAAGATGAAGTTCAAATGGGGGTGTGAAGGATCCTTGGAAGTTGCTGATGATCAGAGGGGTGTCGTTGTTGTTAAGTTTCAAAAGCTTGTGTCAATTTTGTATTAAATTAAAATTTTAATTTATTCTTCATCCATATTTTGTAAAAGTTATAAATTTATAGTTTTTATTGTTATTATAATTAATAATACTCCTCTATTCAAAATATAAGTTGTTTTAAACTTTTAATTTTGTTTCATTTATGAAATTTGATGAGTATTTATGATTATTTTTCAATCTAACGTATTTTCTTATTCTAATTTCTTAAGTGATTTAACTAAAGATTTTTTTATTTATTTTAACTAAATTAATATATCGTGTTCAAAAGTTGAATTAGAGGAAGAGGTAGTAAGATCTTTAGTCAAGTGGATGTACCTAAATTTAGTTAAATTGTTTAAGGAATACTTACATGCAATCATTATAATCTTAGAAAAAAAAAAGAGGACAAATTATCAATTTTTTTTTATTTTTACATGTTTAATTTTTTAATCTGTGCTACATGTGACATTGGATAGTTTCTAAAATTTAATATTATTCATATCTTTCTTATTATTGATAAAAAAAGCTTTTAGCATTTCTATCTACTGTCTTTTCAAATAATTTATGCAAATATTACAGAAAATAATTATAAAAAATCTTCATATTTTTATCTAAAAATCTTTTTGAATTACCATCCCTATTCATTATATCTCGATAATTATATTTATAATTTAAAAAAGTTTAATTCATATTAATCCAAAATGTTATAATTTTTTTTATTTTAAAATAAAACTCTTTGCATTTCTCTCTATTTCTTTTTCAAATAATTATTCAACATATCATTTAAAATAATTATAAAAAAAATCTTCATATTTTTATCTATAATATTATGTCAAATCACAATATTTATTAAATTAATTTTTTAGAAAATGTTCCTATAAAAAAAAATTTAATAGAAAAGAATAAAATATTTACTGATATAAGGGTTTTCTTATTTTCTTTCTTTCTTTCTTTCTTTCTTTCTTTCCTTTTTTTTATTTTATGTTTAGCACACCCTATTAGTTTTAAGATCACAAAGAGCTATATATGAATAAAACTATAATTGTATTTTAAGAATATAACTATAATTGGTTTTTTTTTTCTAAGTATGAGTTGTGGCATGCAATAAAACAAACAAAACGATGGAAGTAATTCAAAACCAAAATCAAATTCATTGAATTGAATTGAATTGGCTAACAAATAGAAAGAAATTAATCAATTACAAAGGAAATTGATGCCACTATTTTTCCTGGGAAAAGAAAAAAGGACTAGAATTATATATTGGTAATTGAATGCTTTTAAAGCTAATAACGGATGCGCGGAGTCACAGAAAACTTCATAGTTCCGTTCCTACAATTAAAACCACCAGCTTCACCACATGCAAAGAAGAGAGGCTGCAACCCTCTGAGCATAAATTCAAAACCATCTCCGGCACCTTGTGTTACATCTGCAACTTTTCTTGCCCATCGAAGGTCACATGTAACGAAACTCCAATAGTTTGGCAACAAATATACACTGTGGGGAGCTATTGCACCATTTGGAGAGTCGTACTTGAACACTAAAAAAAATTACAATTAAACATAGTTAACATGACATGTAAGAAAAGCTTGCAAGAATAAATAAATAAAATTGATGGCAATTAAGAATAATACCTAGACTATCGCCAATGTAAAAGGGAGCATTTTGTTGAACCCAATTGGTATAGTTAACTCCAAAATCCCAATTATCAACGCCTCCAACGACAATCTTTTTAGATTGAGTTACGTTACGAGGTGGGATTTGAGTTGCATTACGAGGTAGCCATGGCCATCTGCGAGGCGGCCATGGCCTCCAAATATTGGGATTTGCATCCTTGTTGTCAGCTTGAGCCATGCCCATGGCTACTATGGATGCCAAGACCACGAGAATCACTAGACTTGGAAAAGTCATATTTTACAATTGATGTAAGAATGAGATTTCTCGAATTTCAAATGGTGTAAAAGAATGAAGCATTAGAAGGCTTTTTATAAGCTCGCTAGGTGTTTTGGTATTAGAATAGTTGTATTCTATTTCAACAAATAAAGTTATATGAAATTAAATTTCAGAAGGTTTAGTAATATTATAATTCTAAAAGAATCGTACAAAAGAAATTTAACTAGAATTGCAAGAAAGAAATTAAGTTGTTTTAATATACCCAAAGATTTTTATGTTAAAAAATAAGTTCAATAATAATTTAATCCACACCATATTTTCATGGGAATCATATACCAAAGACAATTTCCAATATTTTTTTTCAATTTATAAGAAATTTTTTTAATCCAATTCATTGGTCATTATAAGTTATTAATAATGATAATAAAAAATAAAAAAAAAAAGAAATTGTAATTCAAAGAGTTCTACAATTCTTTTGAAATTTATTTTGAAAAAACATAAAAATCAATTTCCATGTTTGGTTTACCGGAATTAGAATTGCATTTAGAATTAATTTCATGGGATTGCTATTAATTTGTTGAGTTGTATTTAAATCAGGATGGTGAATTCCTATGGAATAACTCTTTCTGATCGATTAGAGATAACACTTCCTTCTTCAAAACAC
>JAWZTD010055092.1:0-10293 GCA_035221335.1 Echites panduratus | reverse complement strand
GCCATCAAATGGATTGTGATGAAAAACTTCAAGTCAAGACTTTGAAGGAAGACGAAGCATGGGAATTGTTCAATGATATACTTGGTTGTCGAACGGTAATTGGCAAAGACATAGAAACAGTTGCCAGGAAGATTGTTAAAAAGTGTGGCGGCCTTCCTCTTGGGATTATCACAGTGGCCGGAAGCATGAAAGGTGTAGAGGATGTGTACGAATGGCGAGATGCACTGAACCAAGTGAATGTAATTCATGGCATGGAAGAAGACGTGTTCCATGTGTTGCAATACAGCTTCAATCGCTTAAACCAATGTCACCAACGTTGTTTGTTGTGTTGTTCCCTGTATCCTGAGGATTACACAATTGATAGAAGAGATATAATAAGGAGATTTATTTCAATGGGATTGATGGACAGAAGGGATAGAAGGACAAAAGAGTATGATCAAGGTCATGCAATTCTTAACAAACTAATAAATTCCTTTTTATTGGAGAAATCATATGACCATTGTGGTAAGGAAGGGGTAAAGATGCATGATTTGATAAGAGAAATGGCATTAAGGATTACCAGTAGAAAGGGGATATATAAAGATATGCAATTTCCCAAGTACATAGTAAAATCTGGAACAGGACTCACGACAGTTCCAAGTGAAATGGAATGGGAAGAAGACGCAGATGTAGTCTCACTAATGAATAATTTTATATCAGAAATTTCTGATGATATGTCTCCTCCGTGTCACAACCTATCAGTGCTGATCTTGCAACGAAATTGCTTAGAGTTTATTGCAGATTCTTTCTTTGATCAATTCAAGACCCATCTCAAAGTTCTAGATCTATCTTTTAATATGCACATGGAAATGTTACCTAATTGTATCTCAGACATGGTGAATCTTACTGCACTGATACTCGAATGTTGTGCAAGCCTCAATGTTTTGCCACATCTTGGGAAGCTAAAGAATTTGAGGGAATTAAATATCGAGTCCACATCTATTGATAATATTCCTCAAGGCCTAGAGGAATTGGTAAACCTCAAATACCTCAATATGTTTGTTCAAGAGTATACTTTTGAACCACAAATGTTGGAAGGGACGTTATCTAGGATCTGCCATCTTCAAGTTCTTAAGATGCGACATTGTATGGAAATTAACGAATTAGAAAGGATGAAACAGTTGGAAATATTTAGAGGATATATTTCTGGTGGTCTCGAGAGCTATAATAAACTCTTCAAATCCCGCAGTATTTCTGGTTGGTTTGATTACTGTACTATTCGTGTTTCTTATGGAATGCTGACATTGAGTTATTCAGATATCAAGCAAAGGATATTCGATGAATGTGATTTTGGAAACAACGCTCTTTCGTTACCACATGACATTGAGTCACTAGAAGTTGTTAGCTGCAATGGGACCGGTGCTTGCTTGACAGACATAATACCGCTGAATAGTTTAATTAACTTGTCTCGTTTGCAAATTGAAGACATACCAGAAGTGGAGATCCTCTCGAGGTTTCAAGTTGATTCTCACTCGTTCTCATCCCTCACATCACTTATGATATACGATTGTGATAGGCTCAAGAACCTCTTTCCGGTTTGGATGGTGCAAAACCTAAAAAGTCTTGAACATATCATTGTTTGGGGATGCTCAAAATTAAAAGAAATTATATCAGGAAATGATGAAGATGCAGAAAGGCCAGTCGTCCTCCAAAACTTAAAAAGTTTAGAAGTTAAATGTTTGCCACGGTTGAGGAGCATCTGTGATGAAACCCTGTTTTGTGACTCCATTCAGAGCATTACCATACAAGACTGTCCAAATTTAAGAAGACTGCCATTGTACCTTCCAACCACTGTGGATGGAGAGTTAACTCGCCCCAGAGCTCTTACCCAAATCTGGACAGATAAGAAATTGTGGGATTCATTGGAATGGGACAATCCCAGAGCTAAGGATGTTCTTAGGTATGCATTTGGTACATTCGGTTAATAATTATGACGTCTCAGAAGATTACTACTCCGGTGTTGAGAGAGAGTTATTTTCCATGTTTATATTTGTATTCATTTAACCGGTTTTAATTTGTTTTTTGTGGGTTGAATTATAAGTGTGTGATGAGATCCTTATTTGGTTACAATAAATCTTTTAATAAGTAGATAAAATTGTGGGTTAATATTTTTTAGTGTTTGTACGTTTATAAATATTAAGTTTTTTTGCAAATATTAAGTCCTGATAAGCTGCATTCATATCAGCCCTGTAAATATAAATACCAATGCCAATGTTTTTTTTCATAAACCTGAACAGATAATGCAAAATGAAAACATATTGTTCAGGATCATCACATGCAAGAAGATTTTATTATTTGTTTAGTAAGAAATTTATAAAAGTGACATTAATTTATTTTTATTTTCTGTTGGAGTAACAAAATTTTATTTTGAATTTCATGAGTTTCTTCTTTTGGAATTGGGCGCTTTTTCTATTTTATCATGTCTGATTTAGTTAAAATTTACTAACAAATTTTTGTATATTATTATAAAAATTAAGTAAAATTTATTTATTCCTTAAAATTTACCCAAATTAAATTGGACATTCAAGTCGAAGTTGGGAAAAAGTTTGGGTTATCCATTGTTAGTAAGATGAAAAAATAATAATGAGATAAAAAAATATTGTCTTAAAAAATAAAGTGTTATGAAATTAATATAATGGGTATCTATCCGATATCACATTGATAATCTAATATCAAGAAAGATAGAGTTAATCTATCATTCTTGAAGATAAATGATAAAATTCTATCACATGAAAACAAAGCTTGTAAATTGGAACAATATAAAAAATGAAGAATAACTTCAACTGATCGGAGTCAAACCAAAGACAGCATTTGCATTGGTAACAACTCCCGGGTTCCGACTGCAGCAGCTGCTTGGGCCTTTCCTGCGGGGAAATGGCGGCCGCATTTTCATGCACCACATTCTTCTGTAAATGAACGTGCGGCGGGCTTTTGATCAAGAATAATTTATAGGTGTTTTTTGCATGCCAAATAAAGCTGATTCAACTGTAATTATATTAGAGAAGTTTTTTTTTTTAAATAATATAATAATCTTAGTATAAAGGCACGTGCCATCTAAACGGTTATATATCCACGCTCTTATATCACTTCTTAGACATAAGATACATTATCAAATCTATAAGAATAAATAGAGGAAGTAAAAGTCAAAAAAGAAAAAGAATATACAATATTTAACTTTGTTTTTTCTTTAAATTAGATATCCATCCTCGACCCCTCAACAAATAAGTGAAAAACACATTAATAATTTTTTAATGGAAAAATTATAAACCCTCTCAAATTTTCAGATATAGTCTAACTCTCCAAAGTTACACCCCACAAAACTTAAAATGCTAAACAATTGACTTGCATTGGCATAGAAGGATTTGAGCCTTTTTATAGATGCCCAAATCCTACAAGTTCCTTTCTTCTTCTGATGTGGAATTTGGAAAACCCACATTAATTCCTTCCATTTTCCAAAGTCTCACATCTTTCTATTTCATCAAGAAATCTAACTTTCTTTTTCGTGATGTTAGCTACCTTGTTGTTTCTTTCCATTTTTCTTAACAAGACACATTCATCCAAGGAGTAGATATGTTTTCCCTTTTACCTCCCTTGCATAACTAAGCTTCTATTCTTGTAAACTTTTCACTGTTTTTCAATGTTGACATACTTGTACACATGTGAAGATAACTCACTCAATGAAAGAATATTGAATTTTTCCGTTACATATTTCAGATTGGTAATTTTTCTGACTTCATCATTGTAAAGTTTCAGACGAAATTTTTAGATACCTTTAATCTTTTGCTTCAAACAGTGCCATATGTTGATGAATCCAAAGTCTCCATCAGTGTGTAAAGTCTCAAATAATTATTGGTTTGTACAGATATGAGAGCAATAGTATAGTCAATAATCCAACAAAAATTATCCTCAACAATTGTTGCAGTCATACAAAATACATCATCATCTAAATTGATTGAGGGTTTTGACTTACCCTTTAACTCCTTCAATCTTTTTAGATCATCCTTGAACTCTTAACAACGACTTTGAAGATAATCCACCTCTACACAATAGTGACACTCGACATTGTTAAGATCTCTTTGTTGAGATTTTAATCTTTCCCTGTGATGGTCAATTTTCTTCGACCTCTCTCTGTCATAACTTTTTACAGCTATTGCCTTACATTCTAAGAAGTAATCTTCATTTCCTCTCATCTGATTATTCTCCTTAAAAGTATTTTCCCCTCATTAAGTTGCAATGTGCTTTTCCCCGTCAGCATTAACTGTACCAATGGTTTGAAGGACTTGGGTAATGAATCCAATAAGAGTAATGTCTTCTTTTCCTCTTTGATCTCCTCCCCTGCATTTTAAAGTTGAGATACTAATTCATTAAGTTTGTTTATATGACGATCCAAATCTTTTATTTTGGATATGAGCCCAATTAGTAGAATTAATTAAATCTTTTAGGTTAAGTTCAGTTAGGCCCACCAGCCCATTAGGGTTAAACCTAGTATAAATTGATTTTAATTCTAGTTTTAGACAGAAGCTTATTATCGTCTTAGTTTCCAGCGTCAGACAACAACGACAACGCTCCAAACTTTTCGGGGGATAGCGAAACAGGAAGATTACCGGAGGGAATCTAGGTGGGTAAGTTGTACATCCAATCGTACGAATACTTTTGTATTCAGAGACTATTAGGGAGGATTTAGGAACTTTTTATTCATAAACCATTAATTTTCGTAGGTGTCATGAAGGGCATTCTATTGTCTGATTAAGTCAGTCAAGATTCGCATCGAGAGGTGAGTAATTGGAATCTTCTTCTCTTTGATCTGCATCAAATATGTATAATATCAATCTGATTTAAAGAGTTTATTTGATGAGAATTTATTTTGGTGAAAATTAGTGTATATTCTGCAGTTTTTGGGATGTTAAAAAAAAATGAATCGAAATGTTTTTGTTTATATGTTTAGATTTTCTGCAAAAGAAAATAATAATAATAATAAATAGAATAAATATGTAATATTTTGATTTATGTGCTAAAGAAAAACAAAAGCAAGAAATTGTATGTTTCCACATGTTCTGGTTACTAAAAAAAAATAATTGTTGATGACATGATTTAAATGTTTAGTTTTCCGTGGGCAAAGAAAGAAAAATGGTTTTGTAATGTTTGGTTTGTGCCAGAAAGAAAGAAGACAGAAAATGCCCGCTTATTTCCTTTAAGTAAAAAAAAAATTCTTTATGATTTTCGTTTTCTGTACAAGAAGAAAATGAAAAAAAAAATACATATATCCCGAATATATCAATTTCGTCTTTTTTTAAAAAAAAAGAGTTAACTTTTGATCTTCAATTTAATACTATTATATTTAATTGACTTTTGTTTTGAAATTTTATTTTGATTTACTTTTATTTATATTTATATATTTTTTTTTCATAAGAAAAAAAAAAACATTAGTAATGTGTTTTTGGTTTAAAGTTTTAAATTGATTGAAAATGCTGATGGATAAAGTTTTTAATTGATTGAAAATCCTTCTGCATATTTATTTTAGAAAAGTTATGATTTTGGCTCAAGAAGATATATTTGACTGTTGGAGGAACATGTTCCAGTTTTGTCAGTTTGAACCCATTGGACATGGTGAAAAAGTCCATCCATTTGTCAGTCAGGCCTACCTAGCGGGATAAACAGTTAGGACTGAATTCAGTATTTGACCAACATGTCTGTATTTATCTTGAGCCATAAATTATTAGTCAGTGATTTGAATACTCTGTTTGAATTTTGAGTACTCTATATGAGTTTTGAATACTTTGTCTGAGTTTTGAATACTTATTGGAATTTTGAACTACCTATATTCGTTTGATTAATAAATAACAAATATGTTTCGTTAGTATGAATGCTTTAAAGAAATAACAAATTTTTTTTCGGATGTTAGAGAAATTTGAGGATTATTCCTTTTATTCACTGGGCTTTTAGCTCAATTTTACTCACCCTCGCAAATTCAGAAGTTTCAGAAAGTGAGAGTTACGAAGATTCAGACAATTATTAGAAATTTGAGATCTTCTATTATTATAAGGTTATTTAGATGACTTTATGTTTTGGAGAATTTTAAGTTAAGATTTAATTGTCTTTTTTATTTGTAAGGATTGAACTTTAAGAGAAAAAAAAAAAAGAGTTTACAATCATTATTTATAAAGGATATTGTTTTTACTATTTGTTTGAGGCTTAGGACTTGGAGGGAAATACCTTACAGGTTCAGCCATGTTTCACCTCGATTTCGGGGCGTGACAGTTTATGTGGTCAATGACATCACCTCCCTCCTCCATCTTTAGTAAATAAAGATTCATCTTCATATTCAAGAGGTTAGTTAATGTCTTTGATGCATGATCGTTTTCTAGAGTATCCCGCTTCTTTTTCTTCTTTGATGAAGTCTCATTTATCATTGTCACCTTTATCTGGAGAGCTAAAGACATTTTGATAGTACTAACAGCTTTCTTCTGAACCTTTAATTTCTAGATGCTTTTTATCACATGATGTACTATCCAAACCCAATTGTACTACGTAATCAAGAATTCTGCATTGTCACATTGTAAAATTGGTCTTACCATAAAATAGTGGAACAACAATACTCTTTATATCAAAATCCATTTTGACAAATATGAGTTTAAAAAAAAAAACTTACTATTCTGTTTGCTGAATTTTCTACTATTATTGCTATGCAGAATTTTCTATTATTACTGCTGCTGTGCAAAATTTTCTTCTATTACTGCTGCCTACCACTATTGACTGCTACAGTGCTATCTGCCACTGTTGTTCTCCAAGTTTTACCTTTTCTTTTCTTGCTCCTCTCTTAACTCAAGCTCTTCCCAAATAGAACCTTAAACTCTGATATCACTTGTCTCGGGAGTAAAAATAAAGAAAGAAAAAGAACACACATTATTTAACCTTGATTCGGTCTCTAAAGTTCAAAAAAATTACAAACGTTTTCAAATTTTCAACTATAGTCTAACTCTTCAAACTTACACCTCTCAAAGTTTAAAATGTTAAATAACTCACTTGCATAAAAATACAAAGGATTTGAGCCATTTTATAACTGTCCAAATCCTACGGGTTTCTTTCTTCTTCCAATGTATGATTTGAAAAACCCACAACACGAATAAATGAAAATTTGTAAGCCGGCTTTGGATTGGACTGAGAATTTAATTAACCAGTCAAAATATATCAAAAGCTTGTGAATGATTTAGTCTTTGATGTGCTAATATAATATGGCAATGAGAACCGAAACAATGTACATCAACAGTTTGTGCATGGCATTTGCATGGAAGACACGGAAACGTACACTTGTGTTATTCAGAAGGAACTTCTTCTCACTCTATATATATATATAGAGAATGAACTTCTTCTCTCTTTGGGTTAGAATATTTAGAACAGGGTTTTTTTCTTATCATTGACTGGCTAACGGGTCTCCATACCTGTGTCCAAAGGAGAATCATTGAACATAAAAAAGTCCAATTTGAGGAGTTCAAAAAATAGGCCCAGAAGATTCCGGACCTCGAGAGAAATCTTTTGGGAGATTTGATTGATTTAACTACTAATTAAGGTGGAGTCGATCGAATCTCAAAGGTTGAAGTCAAATAAATCACGATGATAAGAATCTTAACAAGATCACATACAGGATGTTTACTTTACAAATTGAGGAACTCTGTTTAAATGATAGAGAGATGGATAGAAAATTCCCTAATCATCTCCAATTTTCAACAACTGAAATTCTACAAGGACTTGAACACCAAATTCCACCTATAATAGTATAACAGTTTATTAGCTATCGATAAATTTGTTTTAACATAAAAATGAAGAGAGTGACTAAGATTGGATAGGTCTGGTGTACGGCAAAATGAACTATTTTAATCTGGCCCAAGCCCACACCTCATGGGGTGGACCAAGTACACAAGGGATGGACGGACGGACCCACGGAATTAATTGAAGGTGAACTGGAGTGGAAAATGCAGTAGAAAGGTCTTTCTCTGTAACTTCCTGTCTGATTCCTGGTTCTTGCCTGCAAAGTTCGACCACTTCCCATGTGAAATCTTTCTCTTGAGGAAGACATTGCTACTCTGCTGGAACATCTTTCCTGATGGATTCTTCCTCCTCCTCTTCCTCCAGGTTTCCAAGGTAATTATGAATTTGAGCTTCCTAGTATTTCTCTTGTGAAGTTTCTTTCTGTTCAAGTGGAATTTAATTTGAAGTTGAATTGAGGAAGGAAATTAATATTTAACATGGAGAAATTAAAGGGATTCATTTTATTAATATTTGTACTTTCTTCTTCTTCTTCTTCTTCTTCTTCTTCTTCTTCTTCTTCTAGTTATGCAGTTATGTATTCATTTTATTTTTGCTTAATTGAATTGCATGTGGCTTTTTTGGAAATTAACTAAAATGAAATTGAAAGAGGAGCAAATTTCATGATCAGTGACTGGCCAAAATTTGCTAGAAAATGGAAACAGAATTCTATTTGATTGGGAAAAGAAAGTTCAATAGTTGAATAATTTGTTCATGTGACTTGGGTTTTCTCGCTTTCTTGACTTGAATAGCATAAGTAGAGCTTTAAAGATTGTCAATCAACAATTATCAGATTCTGTATTGAATTTAGTTTCTATTTCAGACTTCTATAAGTTTTTGTATTCTGCTTATTAGAATGATTCTTGAGTTGGCTTTTAAAGCTGTGGGAATGGGGCAAACGCTGGCCGACAAGGCAAAGGACATTGTGGCAGAGCAGTTGATAGATATGGGGTTCAACCTTGGAAAAAGCTACATCTACTTGGATTCCAATATGAAATTATTCGAGAGTAGATGGAAGGAATTAGAAGGCCAAGAATCTGGTTTAAAGCAAGAATTGGAACAAGATGAAGTTTCAGGAAGGAAGAAAAGGAAAAGAGAAGTTGGTCATTGGTTGGGAGAAGTAAATAAGATAAGAACTGAATTTCCTGAACTTCAGGAACGTGTGAATGCAAAAAGATACTTGAGAATTCCGCACCCTGTAGTTTGTTTGGAGAAATTGGATAGAAGAGTAGTGGAACTTATTGAGCAAAGGAAAAATTTTGATGAGCTTTTAAGTGATGATCATGAGTATAGAGGACATCATTATGTTTTGACAACTAATTTTTTTGAGGAAATGGTCCGTGGAAATTTGAGTACCATAAAGAGTTGGTTTATGACTGCCGATATTAGACGCATTGGCATTCATGGAGTGGGCGGAGTGGGTAAAACCATACTTGCTAAGTACATAAACAATCATCTATTGGATAGCCCTGATGAGTATAAAGTTTGTTTTCTCACCATCTCCGAAGACCTTTGCATAAAAAATCTGCAAGACAAAATTGCAAAACATGTTCATGTTAATCTATCTGAACTGGATGAGGAGGAGACAAGGGCAGTAATATTATCTGAGAAATTGAAGCAAATGGAGAAATTTGTGCTCATCTTGGATGATTTACAGAGAGGTTTTTGTTTAGAGAAGTTGTTGGGAAATTATCTTGACGATTGCCAGTTTAGGTTGATTTTGACAACACGTTCACCACAATTGTGTCGTCAAATGAACTGCCAAAAAATCTGTGAAGTAGAAGCACTTAATTCAGGAAAAGCTTGGGAATTGTTTAAACACGTTCTGGGCCAAGGGACAGAGCTCTCCAACGAAGTAGAAAGGATTGCTAGAGCTGTTGCCAACTCGTGTGAGGGCTTGCCATCCTGCATCACTAAGGAGGCTGAAAAAATGAAAGGTGTAGAGGGCATCCATGACTGGAGAAATACCCTGGCAGAACTGCAGGAAGCATCAGCTCTGGGACATGATAACACTGAACAAATGGTATATATTTAAATACTGCGGTGGATACTTTCTAATCTTTGTTTATACCCTAAAGGTTTCTTCATTCCTAGAGAAGAACTAACACATGATCAATTCGTTTCAACAGGCTGATAGATAGAAGGAACTCCTGGAAATTACGATCAGAGTCTGATGGAGGCCATCAAATACTGAACAAATTGGTAAATGTTTGCTTTTAACTTGATATAAACACTGCTGTAAAAAATGTTACTTTGAAATATTTTTTCTATAGATTTTTGCTGAAGTAAGGCTTAAGTATTTCATTGTCAAAAGAAACTATTAATGCAGGAGTCGAATACTGTTGAAGTTTGATATAATCATTAAGATTTAGGAAAGATTCTAAAAAGAGCTTAATAATATTTTTATTAATATTTTATAATAATAATAATAATAGGAGAACCTGACATGAT
>JAWZTD010055081.1:0-10296 GCA_035221335.1 Echites panduratus | reverse complement strand
ATTTTCAACCAGAGGATGCTCAGCATTATTTGCATAATCTCCTTAGCAAAAGATTTATATATATATATATATATATATAAATGATGTAAATCTTAGACATTATCCATTCAATTTTTTGACTGGAATAATCTCTACTAAGACCTTCAACCCGTATATACTAGCAGTGAAGAAAAAGAAAGAAAGATAGAAGGGAAAAATTTTAGAATTCAATTTTTTTGACAGCTCATTATACACTTGGAAAGGAAAAAAAAAAAGAAATGAAAGGACAAAAGTTCAGGTAATGGGGACAAGATATTTAGGGGCTGTTTGGCCCAACTTTTAATAGCTTTGGATCTATTTTAATCTAAAAGATGGGCCAAATAAAGAAAATAAAAGCTATTTTATATCAAAATAGCTTTTCATAAAACAGGAAGAAAAATGAAGAAGATGGAAGCTGTTGAATTGGAGCCTTTACTTCTATTCTCAAGATCTAAAATGTGTATTAATATTCTTATGGTATCACTTTAATATATGTATAAATATATTTATATATACAAAACTGGTTATAAATGATAAATTAGATCAATTATTTTGTTTTAATAAAAATAATAGATTATGTAACTTATAATATCAAACAGTTTCTTTGTGAAAAATTAGTTTTTAAAATAAGTTGACCAAACAGCTTTTAAATTTTTATTATAAGCCTTTTTTTTAAAGAAAAGCTAGCTTTTAATAATTTAAAAAGTTAGGCCAAACGGGCTCTTAGTAAGTAATGACGAAATAATAAATAAATGGGAAAAAATTCTGATGGCCTCAATATTTTCGTATCTCATAAATCTCTAAAATACATATGACAATTAGGTAAGTATAGAACTCAGCTCTTGTAAGGAAATTTCAAGGCTGATAACAAGGAAAATTTAAAATTCTGCTATTCATGTTGTCAACAATTCAATTTCCTGACATTAAAGAAGTCAAGAAATCATCTAAGAAACCAAAGTGGAAAAAACTATTAAGCTTAATTTCAGGAATATTATTGTGTACATATTTGTCGTCAATATTTTTATATATTTGTACTAATTGAGTTGTAATTTAGCAGTTTTCTTATTATACTAATTGAGATATAATTTAGGAGTTACCTCATTTAGGATTCTGATATATATATATAAATATATATATATATATATATATGTACAGTTTTGCTACTGTGTGGGCTGTAACACACAGTAGCATGTGTGGCATCTGTTTGAATTTTCTGAATAACCAAAATGATGTAGTTTTGGTACATAAACAAAAACCCACATTTTCCTTTTTCCTTCTCCATTCGCGACCCACCGAAATTGGCAGAGAAGAAAAGAGAAATCCATAAGTGAGGTATGGTCTCCGACGTGAAGAGGATGAAGTAGTAGGCTAGTGGCCGCCGCCACCATTCATTACCGTTAGCTGCGTAGATTCGACCTCACTGCCTTTTCCATGGTATATATATGTTTCTTGTTTGCTGGAAGTTTTCTGCTAGTTTTACAAAGATCTAGAATTATTTAAATACATCTATTTGTTTAGTTCACTTGCAAGAATCTTCTTTCTTGAAATTTCGGACATGGGAAAGGTGCTTCTTTTACTTGGATTCGGAGAGCTTCCTCAATAAGCCGTTGTAAATTGGTGTATCTTTCTATTTTCAGAAAAGTCTGCTTATAAATTTGGTCAAATGATCTAGTTTTTACACGATGCTCATAAATTCTTGCAGGGACATATTTTCTGTTGGCAGCGCATTTGATAAGTCAAATGTTCCTTACAAAGTTTGTCTTCCGACTAACATTTCGACCTTCAACACATAGCTATCTTTTTCCATTCTTGAATGATGATTTGATTTCCTTTTTATCTCTCTCTATTTTAAGCTCTACATAACAAGGGTGCATACACTTACTTCATGAATGATGAAGATAAAGAGAATATGAAAAATTTTTCAAATCTTCAGGTACTTGAGTATTAATTTCTTCAATTATTATCATGTTTAGATTGGTAAGCAGTTGTGTTTTAAAGGTTTTTCTTGTATGACTTGTACAGTAAGAGCAACGAAAGGATTGATGTGGAGAAAGTGAGACCATATTATCAGTCCCTTAATGATAGGGTAATCCTTTTTCACAATATCGAACATTGTTAGTGCAGTATTTTCCATTTCTCTTATAATCTGCTAACCTTTGTGAAAATTTTCAACATAGTACTTCCCAGCAGAGCTCAAATGGTGAGATCCTACCAAGGATTGCAGATTTGGAGGAGCGAACTCTGGCACATCCCTTCTCATAGAGAATTAGATCCATTAGGAGAAACTTCTATGTTTTTTGATTGTTTTCTAGTTTAACTTTATTCTTGACATATCACAATATTCTCTTGGAAACTTGGTTTATGTATGTTTTATTGTACTTGTTTATGTTTGCCTATGAGAACTAGAACTTTATTATGTTTGTTGCCCTGGCTAATGTATACTTTATATTAGGTTATCTTCTTTAAATGTTTTGTTGGCAAATCCATGTTCATTTCTAACAACTCTTGCCCAAAGCAGGGTGACTATTAGAAACTCCCAGACAATACTAGTAAATTTTTTTGTTTAGTGCATTTCAATGTTCAAGTCTTATTTTTAACTGTCCACTTGGAAGCTTGTAAAAGTAATATTGCATCTATTTTTGTGAATCTGGAAAGCATTTGAGACTTCTGATACTTTATACAACATTGCACTACAATTGACTTGCAGCTTTGAATTTGTACATGATTTCTATAATTACAAGCAATATCCCAAATGAACAATGGCATATAACCTATCATCATTAGCCACAACCAAGATGGAAATAAAGATTCTTCCATGTACATACACTCTATATACTGAGGCAAATTTCAATTTTCAACCTTTTCCTGGGATCCTCCTAATGGCTGCTACCATCATTTACAATGGGGTGATAATCATCTTGGTCCTTGTCTGGATCATCTTCTGCTTTCGCATCATTATCCTTCTCTTAACAAAAATCTGTAGTTGCAAAAGCAAATTTAAGAATAATTGAGTAGTTCAAAGGAAACCACACACGATTAGAATATTTCTCAACATACATGAGCTAGAGTTGCTGGCATTACAACAGTCACATCACCCTCCCATTCCTGAGAAAAAATTGGAATTAAAATTATCTCATTACTTCAGTAATTTAAGTTCATTCCAGCAACAAATGAATAAATTTAAACCTTTATCTTTTTTTTGAACACCATAATGGAACCAAACAAAGTGATGTAGTTTAATTGATATTTGCCTATGATTTTCAAAGTCCTTAATATTTTCTATTTTAGATTTTTTGAAGGATTCTGGTCGCTAGACAAACATATGTAAAAATGTTTTCGAAAATTTTAAATCCTTAACAAGAGGGCCTTAAAATTTAGATGGATATGTAAATGACATTTTAGGTACAACAAATTCATCAAAGGCAAAAGATAAAAATAAAATAAAAACAAGCTCAATTAGGAATACTTACATGGGTTGTTGTCTTGCTGGCAGAGATGAACTGGGGTGAGCTGGGCAGGGTGACGGCTGCGGCGTGGTCTTGCCAGAGCAAGTTCGTTGTCTTGCTTGTTGATTTCTCTCCTCGTCGATTGCTCCTAAATAGCTAGGTGAATAACTAGTTAAAGTCATTGATTTGTTTTTGCCCTCAATCTCTTCTTGTTATCCATCCTTGTTGGAGTCAGCACCTTCGTCTTCCATGGGATGGAGAGGCTCTGCTAGAAGACACTCGAATAGGATGGAGTGCTGTCAGAAACCCTCTTGATTTTTTTTTCTTTTCCCCAATTTTCAAAAGGGCAAAGTTTTGTTTGAGTTGTTAGCTAACGGGTGTTGCACACAATGAAATGTGCGAAGTACCACATATTAGCATGTCTCTCTCTCTCTCTCTCTATATATATATATATATATCTAAAGAATAATAATGGAGGTGAGACACATTTCTCTCATTTTTACTAATACTTGAATATCCACGAACTGTGATGGGTGTCAAATCCAACAAAAAAAAAAATTTCCTACTCTCAAAATATAAATTGCATATAATGGCAAGTAGGGTCGTCTCCACAGGGATTGGTGATTGATTTATCTCTCTAAACAATGTAAGAAAATATGGGGTGGATTTTTAGAAATTAAGTAAAAGGAGAATTTTAGAAATAACAGCAAGTAAAGAAAATTAATTCAAATCAATATCATAATTTCTAGTTAAGGATAAATATCGGACTCAATTCACAATTGATCATTGATACAAAATAGATTAAATCTAACTTGAATAAATTGGTTCTAGTTGTTAACAAACTCTAACAACCAACTTCTCCTTAATTAGTTGTTAATCAAAATAAGCTCTTTATTAATTCCCATATCAACAAACAACCTTAAATAAGATTTAAGATTTAATTCGTGATAGCATTAAGAATTAGAGAAGCCCAATTCTAACCAACAAATACACAAGTTCGATTTATTTAGATTAGATCATGTGTTCACATAACACAAAATATGTTATTCGTTACCGATATTAGAACAATTAAACAATTACGGTTTTAATGTTCCAAATAGCATGCAAATTCCCTAAGTTATCAAATAGTGGTACCAATATTCAATAAACATGGAAATTTATAATAAAAATAGTAAGCACATGAATATTCAAGAAGAAGAAATCAAAATAAACATAATTAGATCTCACAATTTGGATGAATCGAAGTCTTCAATTTGATCATTGACTAGAACATAAAAATTAGCCACTCATGGCCTTGGAGCTCTTCTAATATCTCTCTAGAATACAAGATGATATCTTATGAATGAATTCAATTTTTGCTCAAGAGAGTTTCTATCCCCTATTTATAGGATTTGTATTCATAATCTCTTTTCCTTAAAATCCTCCATGTTTTGAGGTTTGTCCCCCCTCTTTTCCTTAAAATCCTCTATGTTTTAAGGAATCTCTTTTCCATTAAATCCTCTTCTTTTCCTTAAAATCTTCCATGTTTTAGGGATTCTCTTCTTTTTCATGAAATTCTCCATGTTTTAGGGAATCTCTTTTCCATAAAATCCTCTATATTTTGAGGTTTGTCTCCCATCTTTTCATTAAAGTCCTCCATGTTGTATGGATTGTCTCCAAAACAAGCCAAAACCTTGATTTTGTGCTTCTCTTCATTCCAAAGCTCAATTTACTACATAAAACATAAAATATAATCAAATTCCACATAAATAATATTTTCAACAATTAAAATCAAAGGTTTACACATAAATTATGTAGCAAATTATATATATATCAAATTCCCCCACACTACCTCTTTGCTTGTCCTCAAGCAACACAATCAAATGGTTATGAAATCCATCAAACAAGTGATTTTAACAATTAGCCTTGACATATTAGCATAAGCAACTAACAAGAATAAGAAAATGATCAAGTACCGAAATCACCTAAATGAACTATATGACCACTCCAATCACTATTATAAAATGTCAAGTGTGCGTGTGAATAAGCCAAATCAAGTTCAACAAAAATATTCAACCCACTCGACATCAGCATAAAAACTTAAAAACCTCAAAATTTTCAAAAACCAAAGTATAAACTTTGAAAAATATGCCAAAATGAAGTATAAGATAAACAACTATATCCATTATGCAATGATGAACAAATCTAGCCATGAGAATATTAGATAGCGTAACCATAAGCTTGTATACTCACACACTCTCCACTAATGATAAGAAATTGGTCAACTTGAGTCAAATAGGACTTTTAAGCTTGTAATGTATGGTTTGGGGATTGGCTATCAACAAAAAGAAAGGGGATTTAGCAAAAATTCACGAGTGTATAAATGAAAATGAAATCCCACAACTTTCTTACTAAACAGTTAACCACATACCCTCATTCTCTTTCTAAACAACCACAATTCTGCATAATACATCAACAAGCCATAATTCATCAACATCATTACTGTTTTTTTTTTAACCCAGATCTCTCTCTTTTTGTTTTTTTTTTTTCAAGCACCTTTCAAATCAATTTTCCATAACTCCTTTTATAACCACGTCCTCAACTTTCCATAGCAAATATTGAAAGCTCAAATGAATATATATTTTTGTGGGTTTTACACTCTCAAAGCGAAATGGTAGAAAAGTAGATAAACAAGGCTAAATATGAAAGAAAATGAATGATATTAAAATCATTCTCTTATTAGGCTCAAAAAGGGAACTAGGGATATCATATAGCAAAGGTAAGCAAAGAAAGGCACAAACGGTCAAAGAAGACCTTATGTCATCCCCAAGTCAACCAAAATCATATGAATTTTACCTCAAGCATGTGAGAAAACAAGTTCTAGTATGCAAAAGTGGCCAAAAATGAACTCCAATTACATATTAGACTTAATCATGATCAAACACCTCATTAAGGCCATGGAATACTTAACATTTTGAAAATTTAAATTTAAGTCGTGTCGAGCAAGATCAAACATTCATGTTTCACATGCAATGGTACACATTGAAGTTCCAAAAGAATTAGTAGTGAGAGGTTAGCCATATAAATTCATTAGAGAATAACTTCAGCACAAAACCACTTGCCATGCCAAAAAGTTGCCAAACTTTAATCATATCGGCTATGACTCAAGAAAGGAAAAACACAGTAAAAAGACAACAAGAGACAAAAAAAAAACTTAACAAGACATAAAAATAAAACCATGCAATTGAAAATGATGTCTTACCCCACACTAAGGCCAAGCATTGTCCTCAATGCATCGAGCAATATAGCGAGAAAAAGAAAGAAAAGAAAGACTTCCCTGAACAATTAGGCCATCAAATTCTTCTCCATCCTTGCAAATCCATGTTCCAAAGCAGTGAGATATGGGTCTATAGTGGGTGATAGAGTGGAAGTGAGCAGGACACCGGTAGTAATGGCCAGGAAGAGCAACGGTGAAGAGCAATGAAGGATAGCCAGTCAAAGGTGGAGAGAAGAAGAAAAAGAAAAGAGAAAGAAAAACTGAGGGAAAGAAGAGAAAACAAAAAGAAAAAGAAAAGGAGAGAAAAGATGTGACAGTGGAAGAGAAAAGAAAAGATTTTTTTTTTGAAAAAAAAACATATGCCGAAGTAGAGCGTGGGCAAGGGGTAATAAGAGTTTACCTCTGTTTGGTGAAGATGACCAAAACTGGCATTCCAAGGCCTGGGCACGCCTTATCTCAAGAATTCCACTGCTCAAGTAGACACAATTACCAACTCAGTTTTAAGGGGTGGGCACGCCTTATCTAGGGATATCTACTGTCATGTGTTTTCCACTTTTTACCTAAAATGAAAAGAAAAATTACAAGAATTAGTCTATTAAAAATTAAAATCAACTTAAAAATAAAACAAGCCTAATAAAAAGTGTTGGTTGCCTCCCAATAGCGCCTTTCTTTTATGTCTTGGGCTAGACTTTGGAACACTTCACAAATCATAAGTTGGATTTTCAAGGGTCACTTCTTCCACATTGAATGCTTGGAAACCTTCATAGAAAGGTTTGAGTCGATGACCATTCACCTTGAAAATCTTATTGGTTGTGGGGCTTTGAATCTCAACTGCACCATGAGGAAATATATTAGGAACAATGAAAGGTTCAACCCATCTAAAGCGCAACTTACCTGGAAACGACTTGAGCCTGGAATGGTAGAGAAGAACTTTTTGACCCACATAAAAATTTTTCCTTGAAATCAACTTATCATGGAAGGCCTTGATTTTCTCTTTGTATATTTGCGAACTCTCATAGGCATCATTGTGAATCTCCTCTAGTTCTTGTAATTGTAATTTGATATGTATTCCCGCAGCATCCAAATTTATATTGCATTGCTTTACAGCCCAAAAGGCTATGTGCTCTAGTTCAATAGGGAGATGACAAGGTTTTCCAAAGACTAGATGGTAAGGAGACATACCTATCGGAGTCTTGTAAGCAGTACGATAAGCCCATAGAGCATCTCCAAGTCTCATACTCCAATCTTTCCTGTTGGGATTGACAGTTTTCTCAAGTTTGGACTTAATTTCCCTGTTAGATATCTCAGCTTGTCCATTTGTTTGGGGATGATAAACAGTGGAAACTCGATGTGTGATATTGTACTTTTTCAACAAAGCTTCCTGTAACTTGTTGCAGAAATGAGATCCTCGGCACTGATGATCACTTTCGGCATGCCATTTCGAACAAAAATATGGGACTTGACAAAATCTACAACAATTTTAGAGTCATCAGTTCGTGTTAGCTTAGCTTCAACCTATTTGGAAACATAATCAACAGCAAGAATAATGTAAACATTTCCAAAAGATTGGGGAAATGGACCCATAAAATCTATGCCCCATACATCAAATATTTCACAAACAATGATAGGTGTAAGTGGCATTTGATCTCTATGACTTAAATTACCAGATCTTTGGCATTGTTCACATGTCTTACAAAATAGATATGCATCTTTAAACAAGTTAGGCCAAAATAACCCACATTCTAAAATCTTCCGGGCTATGCGATTTGGATCAAAATGCCCCCACATGCATAATAATGACAAAATTGAAGAACGGAAGGAATTTCAGGTTCAGAAACGCACCTTCTTATAACTTGATCAGAACAGTGTTTCCACAGATAAGTATCATCCCAAGTATAATTTTTAGCCTAACTCTTTATTTTGTCTTTTTTAGCTCTAGACAAATCACTTGGTAGTGTCTTAGCAACCAAATATTTAACAATATCAGCATACCAGGGAGTTGTCTTTTGAAGGGAGAAAAGATGGTCATCTAGAAAGCTATCTTGTAAAAGTGTGGGTTTCTCACTCGTAGGTAGCCTACTAAGGTGATCAGCAACCAAGTTTTCAGCTCCTCTCTTGTCTCGAATTCCAAGTTGAATTCTTGCAATAGGAGGATCCAACGGATGAGTCTTGGTTTGGCTTCTTTCTTGGCAAGCAAATATTTTAGAGCTGCATGATCAGAGTAAACAATTACTTTTGTGCCTAACAAATAAGATCGGAATTTTTCTAAAGCAAAAACAATGGCCAAGAGTTCTTTTTCTGTTGTGGAATAGTTGCATTGAGCATTATCAAGCGTTCTAGAAGTATAGTAAATTGCATGGGCAACTTTTCCAACTCTTTGTCCAAGCACGGCACCAATAGCATGGTTGCTTGCATCGCACATGATTTCAAAAGGATAGTTCCAGTCTGGTCGTTGGATAATTGGTGTCGTGGTCAATAATCCCTTAAGCTTGTCAAATGCTATTTTGCAAGCTTCATCAAATTCATAGGCCAGATCTTTTTAAAGTAATTTGCATAGAGGTTGTGGAGAAATCCTTGTTAAAGCGACGATAGAATCTCGCATGACCAAGAAAAGAACAAATTTCCCTCACATTTGTGGGATATAGTAAAGTCTTAATGACATCTATCTTGGCTTTATCAACTTCAATTCCCTTAGAAGACACTACATGGCCCAAAATAATGCCTTGATCAACCATAAAATGACATTTTTCATAGTTTAATACAAGGTTAGTTTCAATGCATCTTTCAAGAACTTTAGTAAGGTTAGCAAGACATGAATCAAAAGAATCACCATAGACTGTGAAATCATCCATGAATACCTCTATGATGTTTTCCACGTAATCAGAAAATATACAAACCATACATCTTTGGAATGTGACAGGAGCATTGCAAAGACCAAATGGCATTCTTCGAAAAGCAAATGTACCAAATGGACATGTGGATGTGGTCTTTTCTTGATCCTCCGGAGCCACTGGAATTTGATGAAATCCTGAATATCCATCAATACAACAATAGTGAGAACGACCAGCTAACTGTTCAAGCATTTGATTAATAAAAGGAAGTGCAAAATGATCTTTTCTAGTTGCCTCATTTAACTTCCTAAAATCAATACAAACCTGCCACCCATTTTGAACTCGGGTGGGCACCATCTTGATTCTCAATCACTGTTATACCAGTCTTCTTTGGAACAACTTGGACTGGACTTACCCACTTGCTATCTGAGATTGGATATATCATACCAGCATCTAAGAGTTTTAACAACTCTTTTTTGATGACATCCATCATTATTGGATTCAATCGCCGTTGTGATTGTCTTGAAGGCTTGAAATTATCTGCTAATAAAATTTTGTGCATACATGTAGAAGGGCTTATCCTTTTTATGTCAGCCATGGTCCACCCAATTCCTCCTTTGTAGTCTTTGAGAGCTCTAATGAACTTTCCTCTTCTATGGTGCTTAGTATTGAGGAAACAATCACCGAAAGTGTTTCTCCTTCACCCAAAAAGACATATTTTAGGTGATTTGGCAATGTTTTCAAC